>JAKCPB010000889.1:0-52064 GCA_021442155.1 Cymbidium sinense
ATTAGTTAGTATAGTTATTTTAGTTTAGTTATTTTAGTCTAGTTATTATTTTAGTTATTATTATTTTAGTTATTAGTTATTATTAGTAGTTATTAGGTTAGTTTTAATTTTGTTATTACCTATTAGTTATTAAGTTATTATTATTATAATTATTAGTTATTATTAGTTATTAGTTAGTTATTATTTATTAGTTTTATTATTAGTTAGTTTTATTAGTTTTTTTAGTTATTAGTTATTAGTTATTATTAGTTAGTTTAGTTTAGTTATTAGTTAATTAGTTTAGTGATTAATTTTATTAGTTTTATTAGTTATTAGTTTAGTATAAGTTTTTAGTTATTATTATTTAGTTATTATTAGTTATTAATTAGTTATTACTAGTTATTATTAGTTATTATTAGTTATTAGTTTTGTTAGTTATTAGATTTAGTTATTAGGTTTATTTAGTTAGTTTTATTAGTTTTTTAGTTTATTAGGCTTTATTTATTAGTTAGTTATTAGTTATTAGTTTTAGTAGTTTTTATTAGTTATTAGTTTTGTTATTAGTTTAGTTATTTAGTTATTATTCAATTAGTATTATTTAATTATTTTAGATTTATTTTAGTTATTATTAGTTAGTTATTTAGTTTTATTATTGTTATTAGTTATTAGTTATTAGTTACTATTATTATTAGTTATTATTTTAGTTATTAGTTATTTATTAGTTTTATTAGTTTAATTAAGTTTTTTTAGTTATTATTAGTTTTATTATTAGTTTAGTTATTATTAGTTTAGTAGTTTATTTGTTTAGTTATTAGTTTAGTTAGTTATTAGTTAGGTTTATTAGTTCTTAGTTTATTTAGTTTTATTAGTTATTAGTTTAGTTTTTATTTTAGTTATCAGTTATTAGTTATTTAGTTTAGTAATTTATTTTAGTTAGTTTTTTAATTTATAGTTAGTTATTACTAATTATTAGGTTTATTAGTTATTAGGTTTAGTTTTTAGTTTAGTTATTAGGTTATTATTAGTTTTTTTTAATTATTAGTTTATTAGTTTATTAGTTTTAGTTACTAGTTAGTTATTAATTTAGTTATTATTTAGCTTTTTTTAGTTTTAGTTTAGTTATTTGTTATTAGTTAGTTTAGTTTTATTATTAGTTATTAGTTAGTTTTGTTTTTATTATTTTATTTTTTAGTTATTAGTTTAGTTTAGTTTATTTAATTCTATTAGTTAATTTATTAGTTTTGTTTCATTAATTAGTTAGTTTTTAGTTTTATTAGTTATTAGTTTAGTTATTTATTTAGTTATTAGTTATTAGTTTATTATTAGTTTAGTTATTTAATTATTATAGTTTTATTAGTTATTTATTAGTTAGTTTAGTTATTAGTTTATTAGTTTATTATTACTTTTATTATTTATTTTTTATTACTATTAGTTTTTAGTTAGTTATTAGTTATTATTTTTATTAGTTATTAGTTTTATTAGTTTAGTTAGTTTTTTAGTTTTTTAGTTAGATTTTAGTTTTTATTTGTTATTAGTTAGTTAGTTTATTAGTTTTATTAGTTAATTAATTTATTTGTTTTATTATTAGTTATTAAATTAGTTATTAGTTGTTAGTTTTAGTTAATTATTATTATTAGTTTTTAGTTTAGTTTTATTTAGTTATTATTAGTTATTAGTTTTTTATTAGTTAGTTATTAGTTATTAGTTTAGTTATTTAGGTTTATTTATTAGTTATTAGTTTAGCTATTTTAGTTTTATTATTTAGTTTTTTTGGTTTTAGTATAGTTATTAGTTTTATTATTAGTTATTAGGTTATTACAAGTTTTAGTTATTAGTTATTATTCATTATTGTTATTTTTATTAGTTTAGGTTTTAGTTTTATTATTAGTTTTAGTTTATTAGTTGGTTTTATTAGTTAGTTATTAGTTTATTTAGTTTTTAGTTTTATTAGTTAGTTTATTATTATTATTAGTTATTAGTTTTTAGATTTTAGTTTAGTTATTATTAGTTATTAGTTTATTTATTTATTTACTTTTATTATTATTAGTTTAGTTTTTATTTTAGTTATTAGTTTATTCTTATTATTAGTTTATTAGTTTTACTAGTTTAGGTTATTATTTTTTTATTAGTTTTAGTTTAGTTAATAGTTTAGTTATTATTATTATTATTAGGTAATTAGTTATTGGTTAGTTATTTATAAGTTATTAGTTAGTTGTTTAATTATTTTATTTTTTAGTTTTTATTTTATTATTATTAGTTTAGTTTTTAGTTATTAGTTTAGTTTGTTTATTATTATTATTAGTTAGTTTATTATTTATTAGTTTTAGTTATTAGGTTTTTATTAGTTATTAGTTTATTATTATTATTATTTATTTTATTAGTTTAGTTATTAGGTTTTTATTAGTTTGTTAGTTTATTAGTTTAGTTTTAGTTATTATTTGGTTTTAGTTTTATTATTTAGTTATTAGTTGATTAGTTTAATTATTATTAGTTTAATTATTAGTTATTAGTTTAATGTTTTAATTAATTATTATTATTAGTTTTATTACTAGCTATTAGTTTTTATTAGTTTATTAGTTAGTTAGTTAGTTATTAGTTTAGTTTTATTATTTGTTTTATTATTATTAGTTATTAGTTATTAGTTTAGTTAGTTTAGTTTATTAGTTTTTATTAGTTTATTATTATTAGTTATTAATTAGTTTATTAGTTATTATTTTAGTTAATTTATTAGTTATTATTAGTTAGTTATTAGTTTAGTTATTAGTTTAGTTATTATTAGTTAGTTTTTAGTTTAGTTTTATTAATTTTAGTTAGTTAGTTTTATTATTATTTTTAGATATTAGTTAGTTTCGTTATTAGTTAGTTTAGTTTTTTAGTTTTTATTTAGTTTAGTTATTATTAGTTAGGTTTTATTATTGTTAGTTTATTTGTTATTAGTTATTAGTTTACTAGTTTAGTTTATTTAGTTTTTGTTAGTTTATTAGCTTTTAGTTTATTTATTATTTTATTAGTTTTTAGTTTATTAGTTATCAATTATTAGTTTAGTTTTATTAGGTTATTTTAGTTAGTTTATTATTATTAGTTTTTGTTAGTAATTTTAGTTTTTAGTTATTAGTTTATTAGTTTTTTTATTAGTTAGTTTATTATTTGTTAGTTATTTAGTTAGTTATTAGTTAGTTATTACTTTTAGTTATTAGTTAGTTATTTAGTTAGTTTTAGTTTTTAGTTATTAGTTTTATTAGTTAGTTATTAGTTATTATTAGTTATTTTAGTTTTATTAGTTTAGTTTATTAGTTATTAGTTTAGTTTTTTATTAGTTAGTTATTATTTTTTATTTAGTTATTTAGTTTTATTTTTATTAGTTTAGTTATTACTTTTATTAGTCTTTATTAGTCTTTATTAGTTTATTTATTAGTTAGTTATTAGTTAAGTTTTATTATTAGTTATTAGGTTTTTATTAGTTAGTTTTTAGTTTTATTAGTTTAGTTTATTAGTTATTAGTTATTATTATTATTTAGTCATTATTATTATTATTAGTTAGTTATGTTTATTAGTTTATTATAATTTAATAGTTATTATTAGTTAGTTTTAGTTTTATTTAGTTTATTAGTTATTAGTTATTAGTTATTAGTTTTATTATTAGTTTAGTTAGTTTTTATTATTATTAGTTAGTTTTATTATTAGTGTTAGTTTGGTATTAGTTAGTATTAGTTTATTAGTTTATTAATTATTAGTTTAATTATTATTAGTTATTAGTTTATTAGTTTATTAGGTTTAGTTATTATGTTTTTAGTTAGTTAGTTATTAGTTTTAGGTTAGTTTATTATCATTTAGTTAGTTATTATTAGTTTATTAGTTTTAGTTTAGTTATTATTAGTTATTATTCATTTTAGTTATTTAGTTCAGTTATTATTTATTATTAGTTATTAGTTTAGTTATTATTTAGTTATTAGTTTGTTATTAGTTTAGTTTCTGAGTTATTATTAATTATTAGTTGTTAGTTATTAGTTTTTATTAGTTATTAGTTATTAGTTAGTTATTTAATTTTAGTTATTAGTTAGTTATTAGTTTTATTAGTTTATTATTATTAGTTTTTTTTATTTTTAGTTATTATTTAATAGTTATTAGTTATTTATTTTATTATTTAGTTAGTTATTAGTTTTTAGTTATTATTAATTTAGTTTTTTTAGTTTAGTTATTAGTTTAAATAGTTTTATTAGTTATTATTATTAGTTTTATTATTGGTTATTAGTTTTAATTATTAGTTAGTTATTATTAGTTGTTAGTTTAGTAATTATTATTATTTATTATTAGTTATTAGTTTATTAGGTTTAGTTTTATTATTTATTAGTTTATTATTATTAGTTAGTATATTTATTAGTTTAGTTATTAGTTTTTAGTTAGTTAGTTTAAGTTTAGTTATTAGTTATTAGTTATTTAGTTTTAGTTTATTAGTTTATTAGTTTTTAGTAATTTAATTTATCAGTTATTAGGCTTAGTTATTAGTTAGTTTTTAGTTTTAATATTAGTTTATTAGGTTTTAGTTTATTAGTTAGTTATTAGTTTAGTCTTAGTTAGTTTAGTTAGTTTATTAGTTTAAGTTTATTATAATTTATTATTATTAGTTTAGTTATTAGTTTATTAGTTAGTTATTAGTTTAATTATTAGATTTACTAGTTTTAGTTTTAGGTTTAATTACTAGTTGTTAGTTTTATTAAGTTTTAGTTTATTTATTATTAGTTATTAGTTAGTTATTTATTGGTTATTAGTTTATTTAGTTTATTAGTTATTTCATTATTAGTTAGTTATTTGTTTTATTTATTAGTTATTTTTAGTTAGTTATTAGTTAGTTTATTAGTTTTTATTAGTTAGTTAATTATTCTTAGTTATTATTAGTTATTAGTTTTTTATTTTAGTTATTTATTAGTTAGTTTTATTAGTTTATTAGTTAATAGTTATTAGTTAGTAGTTAGTTATTAGCTAGTTAGTTTTATTACTTAGTTATTATTAGTTATTAGTTATTAGGTTTATTAATTTTATCAATTAGTTATTAGTTTTTATTATTTAGTTTAGTTTATTAGTTTTTATTAGTTTAGTTATTTATTATTAGTTATTTATTTATGAGTTTTATTATTTATTAGTTATTTAGGTTTTAATTAGTTATTATTAGTTATTATTAGTTATTAATTTTAGTTTAGTTTTCTAGTTAGTTATTAGTTTAGTTTATTTTTGTTTAGTTAATTTTAGTTAGTTATTACTTACTTATTAGATTAGTTATTTAGTTTAGTTAGTTATTAGTTCAAGTTTTATTAGTTATTATTAGTTAGTTTAGTTTGTCAGTTTTTGGTTATTAGTTTATTAGTTTATTAGTTTAGTTTTATTAATTATTGGTTTTAGTTAGTTAGTTTTTTGTTATTATTATAAGTTATTATTAGTTATTAGTGTATTATTATTTAATATTAGTTATTAGTTATGATTAGTTATTTTTAGGTTTAGTTTATTAGTTTTATTAGTTTAGGTTTAGTTATTAGTTTAGTTATTTATTAGTTTTATTAGTTTTTATTATTAGTTTTTATTAGTTAGTTAGTTTTATTAGTTATAAGGTTATTAGTTATAATTAGTTAATTATTAGTTGTTTGTTAGTTATTAGGTTTCTTAGTTAGTTATTTAGTTTTAGTTTTTTATTTATTTTAGTTTTATTAATTTATTATTAGTTATTAGTTATTAGTTTAATTATTTTATTAGTTATTATTATTAATTTATTAGTTTATTTATTTATTATTAGTTAGTTTTTAGTTTATTATTAGTTAGTTTTTTAGTTTTAGTTATTATTAGTTAGTTTTATTAGTTATTAGTTTAGTTATTTTATTAAGTTTTTAAGTATTAGTTATTTTATTATTAGTTTTAGTTTGTTTTATTATTAGTTATTATTATTTATTTATTTGTTTTAGTTATTAGGTTTATTTATTAAGTTTATTAGTTATTAGTTATTAGTTAGTTTTATTAGTTATTATTTATTAGTTTATTTAGTTATTATTAGTTTATTATTATTAGTTAGATATTAATTAGTTATTATTATTTTTAGTTAGTGTAGTTAGTTTTATTATTATTATTGTTAGTTATTAGTTAGTTTTATTAGTTAGTTTATTAGTTTATTAGTTAGTTAGTTTTAGTTTAGTTTTATTAGTTATTTTATTAATTTATTATTAGTTATTAGTTGTTTATTTTATTATTTATTAGTATTAGTTTAGTGATTATTTTTATTAGTTATTTATTAGTTATTTTTAGCTAGTTATTTTTAGTTAGTTATTATTATTTGTTATTTTAGTTAGTAATTACTTAAGTATCATTAGTTATTATTAGTTACTAGTTTTAATTAGGTTTAGTTTTAATTATTATGTAGTTTATTTGGTTTTATTATTAGTTATTATTACTTTAGTTTTTTAGTTTGTTAGTTTTTTAGTTTATTAGTTATTAGTTAGTTTTTTATTATTAGTTATTAGGTTTATTATTAGTTAGTTAGTTTTAAGTTTTTATTAGTTTTATTATTATTTTAGTCATTAGTTATTAGTTTATTAGTTTTTTAGTTTCATCATTTAGTTATTAGTTGTTATTAGTTTATTAGTTTATTTTATTAAGTTTAATTTTATTAGTTAGTTATTATTATTAGTTTTAGTTAAGTTTATTAGTTATTTAGTTTAGTTATTAGTTTTTTTAGTTTTTTAGTTTTTATGGTTATTTATTAGTTTAATTATTAGTTTTAGTTTTATTATTATTAGTAATTAGATTTTTTATTAGTTTTATTAGTTATTATTAGTTAGTTAGTTTTAGTTAGGCTATTTATTTATTAATTATTATTAGTTATTAGTTTTAGTTATTTATTATTTAGTCTTATTAGTTTATTTTTAGTTATTATTAGTTTTATTTATTTTATTTAGTTTTATTATTTATTATTATTAGGTTTATTAATAGTTAGTTTTTTATTTAGTTATTAGGTTTAGTTTTTAGTTAGTTTTTTTATTAGTTTATTAGGTTTTATTATTTAATAATTTAGTTTTATTAGTTATTTATTATCAGTTTTATTATTAGGTTTAGTTATTATTTTTATTTTTAGTTTGTTATTATTAGTTTTATTAGTTAGTTTTACATTTATTAGTTAGTTTTTAGTTAGTTTTAGTTATTTAGTTATTAGGTTTTAGTTAGTTATTAGTTTATTATAATTTAATTATTATTTTAGGTTAGGTTTTATTAGTTAGTTATTAGTTTTAGTTATTTAGTTTTTAGTTATTAGTTATTATTAGTTATTATTAGTTTGTTATTATTAGTTAGTTTTATTTTTTATTTTAGTTAGTTTAGTTAGTTATTGGTTATTAGGTTTAGTTATTTTTTATTTATTAGTTTATTAATTATTAATTATTAGTTTTTAGATTTTAGTTATTAATTAGTTATTAGTTTAATTATTAATTTAGTTATTAGTTTAGTTAATTAGTTTTATTATTTTAGTTTTTAAGTTATTAGTTATTAGCTATAATTAGTTATTATTTTGTTATTAATTATTATTTTGTTAGTTATTAGTCATTTAGTTTAGTTTTTATTTATTATTTTATTAGTTTAGTTTATTAATTTATTAATTTATTAGTTTATTTAGTTTTTATTAGTTTTTATTAGTCATTACTTATTAGTTTTTATTAGTTATTAGTTATTAGTTTAGTTATTTATTAGTTTTATTAGTTATTAGTAGTTTAGTTTTTATTAGTTAGTTTATTTAGTTATTATTTAGTTTAGTTATTTATTATTAGTTATTTGTTATTATTAGTTATTTGTTATTATTAGTTATTAGTTTATTAGTTTTTTAGTTTAGTTATTATTATTATTAGTTAGGTATTATTAGTTTTTAGTTAGGTTTTTAGTTTATTAGTTCATTATTATTAGTTAGTTATTAGTTTATTAGTTATAATTAGTTATTTATTTAGTTAGTTATTATTAGTTATTAGTTATTTAGTTTTTATTAGTTATTAGATTTAGTTATTATTTATTTTAGTTAGTTTATTTATTTAGTTTTATTAGTTTTTAGTTATTTAGTTTATTATTAATAGTCATTATTAGGTTATTATTTATTAGTTAGTTTGTTTGTTTATTAGTTATTTATTAGTTATTAGTTTATTAGTTTACTAGTTATTAATTAATATTAATATTATTATTATTATTTTAGTTAGTTATTAGTATTATTATTAGTTAATATTATTAGTATATTTTTTTAGTTCTTATTTATTATTTTATTAGGTTTAGTTTAGTTTTTTAGGTTAATTTTACTATAAGTTTTAATTAATTATTAGTTAGTTATTAGTTTAGTTTAGTTATTAGTTATTATTAGTTATTAGTATATTAGTTATTTAGTTTATTAGTTTATTTATTATTTATTTTAGTTATTATTAGTTATTAGTTTAGTTAGTTTAGTTATTTTATTATTAGTTATTATTAGTTATTATTTTATTAGTTTTAGTTATTAGTTTTTTATTAGTTATTTAGTTATTTTATTAGTTTAGTTAGTTTAGTTATTATTATTATTTAGTTTATTAGTTATTAGTTTATTAGTTTTAGTAATTAATTATTAGTTTTTTATTTTGATGTTTAGTTTTATCATTAGTTATTAGTTTATTAGTTTTAGTTAGTTTTACTAGTTATTTATTTATTATTATTATTATTTAATTATTTGTTAGCTTTTATTTAGTTGTTAGTTTAGTTATTTATTAGTTAATTTTCGTTATTATTAGTTTTAGTTTGGTTTTATAGTATATTTATTTAGTTATTATTATTCATTTTATTATTATTTTTTATTATTTATTATTTATTCATTTACTATTATTTTATTAGTTATTAGTTAGTTATTATTAGTTATTTTATTAGTTATTATTAGTTATTAATTTAGTTATTATTTAGTTATTATTAGTTTAGTTATTTATTAGTTAGTTTAGTTTATGAGTTATTATTATTGTTATTAGTTTAGTTATTTATTTTTAGTTTTATTAGTTTTTATTAGTTATTTATTAGTTAGTTAGTTTATTATTAGTTTATTTATTTTTTATTTAGTTATTAGATTAGTTATTTTATTATTTATTATTAGTTTATTAGTTTTATTAGTTTTATTTTTACTTTTTAGCTATTTAGTTAGTTTTTTGGTTTTTTAGTTATTATTATTAGTTATTAGTTATTTTTAGTTATTAGTTATTAGTTTAGTTTATTAGTTTAGTTTTCTTTTAGTTATTTAGTTAGTTTTTATTAGTTATTAGTTTATTAGTTTTAAGTTATTAGTTTAATTATTATTATTATTTTAGTTATTAGTTTTAGTTTTATTTATTTATTAGTTAATTAGGTTAGTTTTTGGTTTTATTAGTTAGTTTTTTAGTTAGTTAGTTATTAGTTTTAGTTATTAGTTTTTAGTATTAATAGTTAATTTTAGTTTTAGATATGTTTATTAGTTATATTAGTTATTATTATTAGTTAGTTTAGTTATTTATTAGTTTATTTATTAAGATTTAGTTTTTAGTTAGCTTTTTAGGTTATTAGATTTTATTAGTTTTTATTAGTTAATTAGTTTTATTAGTTTAGTTTAGTATTTTTTATTAGTTTTATTATTTTAGTTATTAATTTAGTTTTTAGTTTAGTTTTAGTTTTTATTATTAGTTTTAGATATTAGTTATTTAGTTTAGTTAGTTTTTATTAGTTATTATGTTTAGTTTATTAGTTTTATTTAGATAGTTTAGTTAGTTATTAGTTTAGTTAGTTTATTTTATTAGTTATTTATTTAGTTATTTATTATTTGTTATTATTAGTTATTAGGTTTTATGTATTATATTTTAGTGTTATTAGATTTATTATTAGTTTATCAAGTTTAATTTTTATTAGTTATTTAGTTTTTAGTTATTAGTTTACTTTATTAGTTTTTAGTTAGTTTTATTAGTTTTTAGTTATTAGTTTTATTAGTTATTATTATTTTTAGTTAGTTATTTTAGTTAGTTTTAGTTAGTTATTAGTTAATAGTTATTAGTTTTTATTAGTTTATTTGGTTTATTAGTTATTAGTTATTTTTAGTTAGTTATTAGTTAGTTTGTAGTTTTATTAGTTATTAGTTTTATTAGTTATTAGGTTTATTTGTTATTATTATTATTAGATTATTATTATTACTTATTATTAGTAAGTTATTAGTTTTTATTTTTAGTTTTATTTATTTTATTAGTTATTAGTTTTTTAGTTTTTTTAGTTAGTTAGTTAGTTTAGTTACTTATTATTAGTTATTAGTTTAGTTTTTGGTTTATTATTAGTTATTTTAGTTATTATTAGTTTATTAGTTTTATTAGTTATTATTATTATTTTATTATTTATTAGTTTTTATTTTATTAGTTATTATTTATAAGTTTTATTAGTTTATTAGTTTATTAGTTATTTAGTTTTAGTTATTAGTTTATTATTATTATTATTAGTTTTATTATTTAGTTATTATTATTATTATTAATTATTTTAGTTATTATTAGTTATTATTATAATTATTAGTTTTAGTTATTTTTAATTATTAATTTATTTTATTAGTTAATTTTAGTTTAATTATTATTTATTATTATTAGTTAATTTTATTAGTTATTTATTTATTAGTTTAGTTATTAGGTTTTAATTATTCTTAGTTATTAGTTATTATTATTTATTTTTAGTTTAGTTATTAGGTTTATTTATTATTATTAGTTATTATTAGTTTATTAGTTATTAAATTATTAGTTTATTAGTATTATTAGTTAGTTAGTAGTTTTTAGTTATTAGTTATTATTATTATTAGTTATTAGTTTATTTTTATTATTTAGCTATTAATTTAGTTATTTTTTGTTTATTATTATTAGGTTTTAGATTTATTATTTAGTTATTTATTAGTTTAATTTTATTAGTTTTTAGTTTGGTTTAATTATTATTATTATTAAGTTTTATTAGTTTATTTATTTTAGTTACTTTATTAGTGAGTAGTTTAGTTTTATTAGTTTTTGGTTTTATTAGTTAGTTTGGTTATTAGTTATTAGTTAATAGTTATTATTAGTTTTTTTATTATTTTTTTATTATTATTTTTAGTTAGTTATTAGGTTTAGTATGTTATATTAGTTATAAGTTTATTAGGTTTTTAGTTATTATTATTTTAATTAGTTTTATTATCTATTATTTATTATTATTTAGCTTATTAGTTATTAATTAGTTATTATTAGTTAGTTTTTAATTATTAGTTATTAGTTTTTATTTAGTTTTATTAGTTTTTATTATTATTAGTTTTAATTATTAATATTTGTTATAATTATTTAGTTATTAGTTATAGTTATTAGTTATTATTAGTTATTATTAGTTTTTATTAGTTTATTAGGTTTTAGGTTTAGTTTTGTTATTATTATTAGTTTTTATTATTTATTAATTATTAGTTATTAGTTTTAGTTTTATTATTATTTAGTTTTATTCTTTTAGTTTATTAGCCTTTTCAGTTTTATTATTTAGTTTATTAGTCAGTTTTATTAGTTTAGTTATTATTAGTTTTGATTATTATTAGTTATTTAGTTTATTTTTTTTAATTACTATTTTTTAGTTATTACTTAGATATTTAGTTATTATTAGTTAGTTATTTATTTAGTTATTATTAATAACTTATTTATTATTAGTCTATTAGTTATTAGTTTAGCTATTTGTTGGGTTTCTTTATTAGTTTGTAATCATTAATTTATTATTATTATTATTTGGTTTTAATCTAGTTATTAGTCATTATTAGTTTTAGTTAGTTTTTTAGTGTAATAGTTAGTTTTTTACTATTAGTTAATTATTATTACTAGTCTGATATTAGTTTATTATTATAGTTATTAGTTTATTAGTAGTTAGTTTTAGTTAATAGTTAGTTTATTAGGTTTTATTAGATTTTATTAGTTATTTAGGTTTTAGTTTAGTTTTAGTTTAGTTAGTTTTATTTAGTTATTATTTTATTATTATTAGTTTTTAGTTTTATTATTATTGTTTTGTTAGTTTTAGTTTTAGTTTTAGTATTAGTACTTCTTAGTTTTTTAGTTTTTATTATTAGTTATTATTTTTATTAGTTATTAGTTAGTTTTCTTTAGTTTATTACTTTATTTATTTTTTAATTTTAATTAGGATATTAGTTTTTATTATTTATTAGTTTTAGTTTTATTAGTTAGTTAGTTATTTATTTTATTAGTTTTTTATTAGTTTTGATAGTTATATTTATTTAATTTTATTTTATTAGTTATTGGTTTAGTTATTTAATTTATTATTATTAAATATTTAGTTTTATTATTTTTAGTTTATTTTAGTTTATATTTAGTTACTTTAGTTTTTATTAGTTATATTAGTTAGTTAATTATTAGTTTATTACTTTAGTTATTAGTTATTAGTTATTATTATTTTTATGTGTTTTAGTTAATATTTTATTTATTTTTATTAGTTTAGTTATTATTAGTTAGTTATTTAGTTATTATTAGTTTACTAGTTTTATTAGTTATTAATTTATTATTCATTAGTTGTTTAGTTTATTAGTTTAGTTATTTTTATTATTATTAGTTATTATTATTATTAGCTTAGTTATTATTAGTTATTAGTTTAGTTAGTTATTTTGTTTTAGTTTATTAGTTTATTAGTTTTTATTATTAGTTATTATTAATTTATTATTATAGTTTTATTTATTATTATTTATTATTAGCTGTTAGTTTAGTTATTATTAGGTTGGTTTTTATTAGTTTTATTTATTAGTTTTAGTTTTATTATTATTATTATTTATTTTTTTATTTTATTAATTATTAGTTATTAGCTTTTATTAGTTTTAGTTATTTATTTTGTTATTATTATTTTTAGGTTTTAGTTTTATCTTATTTATTAGATTTTAGTTTATTATTTTTATTATTATTATTTGATTAGTTTATTTAGTTATTAGTTTTATTTTTATTAGTTATTATTAGTTTTTTAGTTAAGTTTTTTTATTAGTTTATTAGTTAGTTAGATATTATTATTATTACTAGTTTATTGTTTATTATTAGTTAGTTTTAGTTATTGGTTATTATTATTAGTTTTAGTTATTATTATTATTATTATTATTATATTAGTTTAGTTTATTATATTAGTTATTAGTTAGTTATTAGTTTTGTTATTATTATTATTATTATTATATTATTATTATTATTATTATTTTATTATTATTATATTATTATTATTATTTATTAGTTATTTTTTTATTTATTTTAGTTTCAGTTATTATTAATTTATTAGTTAGTTAGTTTTAATTAGTTTTGCTAGTTAATTTTATTAGTTTTAGTTAATTAGGTTATTAGTCTCTTTATTAGTTTTTATTATTAGTTTTATTATTTTATTTTATTTAGTTATTTTATATTTAGTTATTAGTTTTAGGTTTTTATTTTATTAATATTTATTATATTTTATTAATTTATTATTTAGTTATTAATATTAATTAGTTATTAGTTAGTTTATTAGTTTAGTTTATTAGTTTTATTTATTAGTTTTAATATTATTAGTTATTGGTATTTTATTAGTTATTATATTATTAGTTATTTTATTATTTAGTTATTTTATGTTTATTATTATATTAGTTAATTTTATTTATTTATTTTAGTTATTAGTTTATTAGTTATTATTATTATTATTATTATTATTATTATTTATTAATATTATTATTAGTTTAGTTTATTAGTTATTAGAATTAATTTAGTTATTATTATTATTGTTATTTAGTTATTATTAGTTTTAGTTAGTTATTTAGTTTTATTATTATTATTTATTATTATTATTAGTTTATTAGTTAGTTATAGTTATTATTTTTATATTACTAGTTATTATTTATTAATTATTTATTTTATTATTAGCTATTTTATTTTGATTTATTATTAGTTTAGATTTTATTTATTATTATTAGTTTAATTAGATTTTAGTATTATTTATTAATTTCATTAGTTATCTTATTTATTAGTTTTATTATTTTTATTTTATTTAGTTATTATTTTTCATTACCTTTATTATTTATTTTTTATTGCCTTTAATTATTTTCAATTATTAAATTATTTATTAGTTATTAGCCTTAGTTATTATTTCATTAGTTATTATTACTAATATTTTACTTTATTAGTTATTATTAGCTTATTTAGTTATTTTCATTTTAGTTTTATTTTATTAGTTTTCATTATTTATTATTATAGCTATTTATTTTATTTTTAGTTTTACTTTTATTATTATTTCTTAGTATCTCTTTACTTTAGTTATTTATATTTCATTAATATTTTTCATTAGTTATCTTTATTTTATGTATTTTTATTTTAGTTTACTATTAGTTTATTTAGCTATTTTTGTCATTAGTCTTAGAATTAGAGTTTTATATAGATTTAGTTATAGTATTAGTTTATTTAGTCATTATTCATTTTTAGCTAGTCTTTTAGTCTTATTAGTTTCTTTTTAAATTTAGTTTCTTATTACCATTATTATCTTTTATTTATTATTTCATTTTTAGCTCTATTACTCATTAGTCTAGTCACTAGTCTTTGTGTATATCTTATAGTATATTTAGTTAATGTAGCCTATTTTACTTATTAGTATATTAGTTATTAGTCTTTATTTTAATAGTCTTTTACATTCTAAATTAGTCAGTTTATAGTTATTATCATTCTTACTTCAGATCTCTAGTTATAGCCTATTATTATTTTATTAGTTATTATCTTTAGCCATTTCATCTTATTATTATTAGTACATTTAGATTATTATTATAGTTCCTTAATAGCCATTAGTTTAGTTATTATTAGTTTATATTATTAGTCTTTAGTTATATTTACTGCTTTAGCCATTAGTCTAGTTATTAATAATAGTATCTTTAGTTACTAGTTAGCTTTTAGTTTTTAGTTTAAAGCCATTAGTCTATTAGCTCAGTTATCTGTTATTCATTTACTATTATTAGTTAATTTTTAGTCATTAGTTAGTCTTTTAGTCTTATTTAGTTATTAGTCTTATTAGTTATTAGGTATTTTATTATTATTATTAGATTATTATTATTACTTATTATCAAGTAGTTATTAGTTTTATTTCTATCTTTATTTATTTTATTAGTCTTTAGTTTTAGTTTATTTACTTTATTTTATTAGTTATTAGTTTAGTTTTGGTTTATTATTAGTCATTATTAGTCAATTAGTTATTTAGTTATTAGTTTTTATTAGTCTTATTATTATTATTTTATTATTTATTAGTTTTTTATTTTATTAATTATTTATAAGTTTTATTACTATTATATTAGTTATTTAGTCTTAGTTATTAGTTTATAATTATTATTAATTTTATTAATTAGTTATTATTATTGTTAGTTAATTATTTTAGTTATTATTAGTTATTATTATTATTATTAGTTTTTGTTATTTTAGTTATTAATTTATTTTATTAGTTAATTTTAGTTTACTTATTATTTATTATTAGTTCATTTTTATTAGTTATTTATTTATTAGTTTAGTTATAGTTTAATTATTCTCCATTATTTAGTTATTATTATTATTTTAGTTTATTATAGTTTATTTATTATTATTAGTTATTATTAGTCATTAGTTATTAAATCATTACTATTTTATTAGTATTATTATTAGTTAGTTAGTAGTTTTTAGTTATTAGTTATTATTATTAGTTATTAGTTTATTTTATATTATTATTAATTTAGTTATTTTGTTTTATTATTAGGTTTTAGATTTATTATTTAGTTATTTTATTAGTTTAATTATTTTTCTATTTAATTATTATTATTATTTTATTAGTTTATTTTTTAGTTACTTTATTAGTGAGTAGTTTGGTTTTATTAGTTTTTGGTTATTAGTTTTATATATTAATAGTTATTATTTTTTTATTATTATTATTTAGTTTAATTATTATTTTAGTTTAGTTTAAGATGTTACATTAGCTATAAGTTTATTTAGTTTTAGTTATTATTATTTTAATTAGTCTTATCATTATTTATTATTATTTATTTTAGTTAATTAATTAGTTATTATTAGTTTTTTAATTATTAGTTTATTTTAGTTTTATTATTTTTATTATTATTATTTAATTATTATAATTTTGTTAATTTAGTTATTAGTTATTAGCTATTAGTTATTATTAGTTTTATTAGTTATTGTTTTGTTTATATTATTATTATTTTATTATTTATTAATTATTTATTTTAGTTTTAGTTTATTATTTATTTATTTTTAGTTTTATTAGTTTTAGTTAGTTTATTATTTAGTTTATTAGTCTTTTATTAGTTTAGTTATTATTAGTTGATTATTATTATTATTTAGTTTATTTTTTAATTAATACTATTTTAGTTATTACTTAGATATTTAGTTATTATTAGTTATTTATTTTAGTTATTAATAACTTTTATTATTATATTAGTTATTAGTTTAGTTTGTTAGTTTTATTAGTTTGTAATTATTAATTTATTATTATTATTATTATTTTTTAATTCTTTTATTAGTCATTTTTATTTTAGTTTTAGTTTTAGTTATTAGTTAGTTATTATTATTACTACTAATTTATTATTAGTTTATTATTATAGTTATTAGTTTTATTAGTTAGTTAGTTTCTTAAATAGTTAGTTTAGTTTATTAGTTTTTATTAGTTTTATTAGTTATTTAGTTTTAGTTTAGTTTTAGTTTAGTTAGTTTTATTTAGTTTAGTTATTATTATTTTTATTATTAGTTTTTTTAGTTTTATTATTATTATTTGTTAGTTTAGTTTTAGTTTTAGTTATTATTAGCTCAGCCTTCTTAGTTTTTTAGTTTTATTATTGGATTATTATTATTATTAGTTAGTTATTAGTTTAGTTTATTACTTCTTTATTTATTTTTTTAATTAGGATATTAGTTTTATTATTTATTAGTTTTAGTTTTATTATTAGTTAGTTATTTTATTTTATTAGTTTTATTAGTTTAGTTTGATTAGTTTATTTATTTAATTTTATTTATTAGTTGGTTTAGTTATTTAATATTTATTAGCTATTTAGTTATTATTTTATTTTTATTTTAATTTATATTTAGTTACTTTAGTTTAGTTTTTATTAGTTATTATTAGTTAGTTATTAGTTAATTATTAGTTTATTACTTTAGTTATTAGTTATTAGTTATTATTATTTTTATGTGTTTTAGTTAATATTTTATTTATTTTTATTAGTTTAGTTATTATTAGTTAGTTATTAGTTATTATTAGTTTTATTAGTTATTAATTTATTATTCGTTAGTTGTTTAGTTTATTAGTTTAGTTATTTTTATTATTATTAGTTATTATTATTATTAGCTTAGTTATTATTAGTTATTAGTTTAGTTAGTTATTTTGTTTTAGTTTATTAGTTTATTAGTTTTTATTATTAGTTATTATTAATTTATTATTAGTTAGTTTTATTATTATTAGTTTATTAGCTAGTTAGTTTAGTTATTATTATTAGGTTGGTTTTTTATTATTAGTTTTATTTATTAGTTTTAGCAGTTTTTATTATTATTATTATTTATTATTTATTTTTATTAATTTTATTAGTTATTAGCTTTTATTAGTTTTAGTTATTTATTATTAGTTATTAGTTTTCCTAGGTTTTTAGTTTTATCATTTATTTATTCGATTTAGTTTTAGTTTTATTAGTTTATTATTATTATTAGTTATTGATTATTAGTTTATTTAGTTATTAGTTTTATTTTTATTAGTTATTATTAGTTTTTTAGTTAAGTTTTTTATTAGTTATTAAATTATTATTATTATTGTATTATTAGTTAGTTTTAGTTATTGGTTATTATTAGTTTTAGTTATATTATTATTATTATTATTATTATTAGTTTAGTTTATTAAGTTAGTTATTAGTTTATTATTATTATTATTATTATTATTATTATTATTTTATTATTATTATTATTATTATTATTAGTTATTTTTTTATTTAGTTTAGTTATTTAGTTATTATTAATTTATTAGTTAGTTAGTTTTAATTAGTTTTGTTAGTTAATTTTATTAGTTTTGAGTATATTATTAATTAGGTTATTAGTCTTTTATTAGTTTTTATTATTAGTTAGTTATTATTAGTTAGGTTATTTTATTAGTTATAAGTTTAGTTTAGTTATTTAGTTATTAGTTTTAGGTTTTTATTATTAATTAGTTATTTAGTTATTTATTAATTTTATTATTTAGTTTATTAGTTATTAATTTAGTTATTAGTTTTAGTTTATTAGTTAGTTTATTAGTTTTAGTTATTAGTTTTAATTATTAGTTTTAGTTATTAGTTTTATTAGTTTTATTATATTATTATTAGTTGTTATTTTATTAGTAGTTATTTATGTTTATTATTATTTATTAGTTAATTTATTTTATTTAGTTTAGTTATTAGTTAATTAGTTTATTATTATTATTATTATTATATTATTATTATTATTATTATTATTATATTATTATTTATTAGTTAGTTTTATTATATTAGTAATTAATTTAGTTATTATTATTAGTATTATTAGTTATTATTATTTAGTTTATTAGTTAATCAGTATTATTATTTAGTTATTATTAGTTTTATTAGTTATTAATTTATTAGTTTATTAGGTCTTTTATTATTATTAGTATTATTATTAGTTTTAGTTATTATTAGTTAGTTATTATTATTAATTAGTTTATTTTATTATTATAATTTAGTTTTGTTTATTATTATTAGTTTTAGATTTATTATTTAGTTATTTATTAGTTTAATTTTAGATTTTAGTTTGGTTTTATTATTATTATTAGTTTTATTTTTATTTTTTAGTTACATTAATTTAGTTTTGTTTTATTAGTTTCTAGTTAGTTAAGTTTATTAGTTTTTATTAGTTTTAGTTTATTATTATTTATTATTTATTTATTTATTATATTAGTTATTAGTTATTTAGTTAGTTTTAATTATTACTTATTAGTTTTAATTATTATTAGTTATTATTATTATTATTAGTTTATTAGTTTTATTAGTTTAGTTTAGGTTTAGTTTTGTTTATTATTAGTTTTATTAATTAGTTATTAGTTTTAGTTTTAGTTTTTTAGTTTATTATTATTTAGTTTTATCAGTTTTTAGTTTATTAGTTTTAGTTAGGTTTATTATTTAATTTATTAGTCAATTTTATTAGTTTAGTTTATTATTTTTGATTATTATTAGTTATTTAGTTTATTTTAATTTAGTTATTATTAGTTTAGTTATTACTTAGTTATTAGTTATTATTAGTTAGTTATTTATTTATTTATTATTAGGTTATTAGTTATTAGTTTAGTTAGTTTGTTAGTTTTTATTAGTTTGTAATTATTAATTTATTATTATTATTTGGTTTTAGTTCGGTTATTAGTCATTTAGTTAGTTTAGTAATAGTTAGTTTTTTATTACTATTACTAGTTAGTAGTTAATAGCTTCATTAGTTAATACATATAGTCAGTTTCATTAGTTTTATTACTATTTAGGTCTTAGTTTAGTTTTAGTTTAGTTGGGCTTTTTATTTAGTTTGGCTTATTAGTTATCTTTATTATTAGTTTTTTAGTTTTATTATTATTATTTGTTAGTTTTAGTTTTAGTTATTATTAGTTTTAATTTTCTTAGTTTTATAGTTTTTATTATTAGTTATTAGTTTTTATTAGTTATTACTTTTTAGTTATTAGTTTTAGGTATTACTTTTATTTAGTTTTTTAGTTTTATTAGATATTAGTTTTAGTTTTATTAGTTAGTTAGTTATTTATTTTATTAGTTTTTTATTATTTTAGTTCTATTAGTTAGTTTATTTATTTAGTTTTATTTATTAGTTATTAGTTTAGTTATTTAATTTATTTTTATTAGCTATTTAGTTTTATTATTTTTTATTAGTTTATTTTTAGTTTATATTTAGTTAATTTAGTTTAGTTTTGATTATTTATTAGTTTAGTATTTTAGTTATTAGTTATTAGTTATTATTATTTTTATTAGTTTTAGTTAATATTTTATTTATTATTATTAGTTTAGTTATTATTAGTTAGTCATTTAGTTATTATTACCATTAGTTTATTAGTTATTAATTTATTATACATTAGTTATTTAGTTTATTAGTTTAGTTATTTTTATTATTAATTATTATTATATTACTCATTAATATTAGTTATTAGTTTAGTTAGTTATTTAGTTTTAATTTATTAGATTATTAGTTTTAGTTTATTATTAATTTGTTATTAGTTATTATTAGTTAGTTTTATTATTGTTAGTTTATTAGCTAGTTAGTTTAGTTATTATTATTAGGTTTGGTTTATTATTATTAGTTTTATTTATTAGTTTTATTATTATTATTATTTATTATTTATTATTTTTATTAATTTTATTACTTATTAGCTTTTATTAATTTTAGTTATTTATTATTGGTTATTAGTTTTCATAGGTTTTTAGTTTTATTGGTTATTTATTCAATTCAGTTTATTATTATTATTTGTTATTGATTATTAGTTTATTTAGTTATTAGTTTTATTAGTTATTATTAGTTTTTTAGTTTAGTTTTTTTATTAGTTTATTAGTTAGTTAGTTATTATTATTATTACTAGTTTCTAGTTTATTATTAGTTAGTTATTTAATTTATTAGTTAGTTTTAATTATTAGTTATTATTATTAGTTTTAGTTATTATTATTATTATTATTATTATTATTATTATTATTATAGTTTATTATGTTAGTTATTTGTTACTTATTAGTTTTGTAGTTGTTGTTGTTATTATTATTATTATTATTATTATTATTATTATTATTATTATTAGTTATTAGTTATTTTTTTTATTTAGTTTAGTTATTTAGTTATTATTAGTTAGTTAGTTTTTATTAGTTTTGTTAGTTAGTTTTATTAGTTTTTAGTTTATTATTTATTATTAGTTAGGTTATTAGTCTTTTATTAGTTTTTATTATTAGTTAGTTATTATTAGTTAGGTTATTTTATTAGTTATAAATTTTAGTTTAGTTATTTAGTTATTAGTTTTAGGTTTTTATTATTAATTAGTTATTTAGTTATTTATTAGCTTTATTATTTAGTTTTTATTTTAGTTTATTAATTATTAATTTAGTTATTAGTTTTAGTTTATTAGTTTAGTTTATTAGTTTTTAGTTATTAGTTTATATTATATTATTGTGTTTGTTATTTTATTAGTTTAGTTATTTATGTTTATTATTATTTATTAGTTAGTTTTATTTTATTTAGTTTAGTTATTAGTTTTATTAGTTTATTATTATTATTATTATTATTATTATTATTTATTGGTTAGTTTTATTAGTTATTAGTTATTAGTTTAGTTATTTGTTCTTATTATTAGTTATTATTAGTTTTAGTTTTTAGTTAATAGTTATTATTTAGTTATTATTATTTATTTAGTTATTAGTTACTAGTTTTATAAGTTATTTATTAGTTAGTTAGTTTTTAGTTATTATTATTTATTAGTTTATTTTTAGTTATTAGTTATTAGTTTAGTTAGTTTTTTAGTTATTTCTTAATTTGTAATTATTATTTTATTATTATTATTATTAGGTTTTTAGTTCTTAGTTATTAGTCATTAGTTAGTTTTAGTTAGTTTTTTAGTTTAATAGTTAGTTTTTTTAATTATTTAATTATTATTATTAGTTAGTTTATTAGTTTATTATTATACCTATTATTAGTTAGTTAGTATTACTAGTAGTTTATTAGGTTTTATTAGTTTTATTAGTTATTTAGGTTTAGTTAAGTTTTAGTTTAGTTAGTTTTTCTTTAGTTTAGTTATTAGTTATTTTATTATTAGTTTTTAATTTTATTATTATTATTATTTATTAGTTTTAGTTTTAGTTATTATTAGTTAGTTTTCTTAGTTTTAGTTCTTATTTTTAGTTATTAGTTTTTATTAGTTATTATTAGTTAGTTTATTTTAGTTTATTACTTTTATTTAGTTTTTAGTTTTTATTAGGATATTAGTTTTTATTATTTATTAGTTTTATTTTTATTAGTTAGTTAGTTATTTATTTTATTTGTGTTTTATTAGTTTATTTATTTAATTTTATTTATCAGTTATCAATTTAGTTATTTAATTTATTATTATTAGCTATTTAGTTTTATTATTTTTTATTAGTTTATTTTTAGTTTATATTTAGTTACTTTAGTTTAGTTTTTATTAGTTATTATTAGTTAGTTATTAGTTAGTTATTAGTTTATTATCTTAGTAATTAGTTATTAGTTATTATTATTTTTATTAGTTTTAGTTAATATTTTATTTATTATTATTAGTTTAGTTATTATTAGTTAGTTATTTATTTATTATTAGTTTATTAGTTTTATTAGTTATTAATTTATTATTCATTAGTTATTTAATTTATTAGTTTAGTTATTTTTATTATTATTAGTTATTAGTTTAGTTAGTTATTTAGTTTTAGTTTATTAGTTTTAATTATTAGTTATTATTAGTTAGTTTTATTATTATTAGTTTATTAGCTAATTAGTTTAGTTATTATTATTAGGTTTGGTTTATTATTAGTAGTTTTATTTATTAGTTTTAGTAATTTTATTCTTATTATTATTTATTATTATTTATTTTTATTAATTTTATTAGTTATTAGCTTTTATTAGTTTAATTAGTTATTAGTTTTCCTAGGTTTTTAGTTTTATTGGTTATTTATTCAATTTAGTTTTTATTTTATTAGTTATTATTATTATTATTATTTTATTTTTTTAGTTTATTATTAGTTATTAGTTTTTTTATTTATTATTAGTTTTTAGTTTAGTTTTATTTTTATTAGTTAGTTAGTTATTATTATTATTATTACTAGTTTCTAGTTTATTATTAGTTAGTTATTTAATTTATTAGTTAGTTTTAATTATTAGTTATTATTAGTTTTAGTTATTATTATATTATTATTATTATTATTATTATTATTATTATTATTATTATTATTATTATTATTATTATTAGTTTAGTTTATTATGTTAGTTATTAGTTAGTTATTAGTTTTATTGTTGTTATTATTATTATTATTATAAGTATTACTATTATTATTATTATTATTATTAATAGTTATTAGTTATTTTTTTATTTAGTTTAGTTATTTAATTATTATTAGTTTATTTGTTAGTTAGTTTTTATTAGTTTTGTTAGTTAGTTTTATTAGTTTTTAATTTATTATTTATTATTAGTTAGGTTATTAGTCTTTTATTAGTTTTTATTAGTTATTATTAGTTAGGTTATTTTATTAGTTATAAGTTTTAGTTTAGTTATTTAGTTATTAGTTTTAGGTTTTTATTATTAATTAGTTATTTTGTTATTTATTAGTTTTATTATTTAGTTTATTATTTTAGTTTATTAGCTATTAATTTAGTTATTAGTTTTAGTTTATTAGTTTAGTTTATTAGTTTTTAGTTATTAGTTTTAATTATTAGTTTTAGTTATTAGTTTTATTAGTTTTATTATATTAGTATTAGTTTGTTAGTTTTATTTTATTAGTTTAGTTATTTATGTTTATTATTATTTATTAGTTAGTTTTATTTTATTTAGTTTAGTTATTAGTTTAATTAGTTTATTTTAGTTTATTATTATTAGGTTAGATTTATTAGTTAGAATTATTAGTTATCAATAGTTAGTTATTATTATTAGTTTTAGTTTAGAGTTAATATTTAGTTATTAGTTTTATTTGGATTAGTTAGTAGTTTTATAAGTTATTTATTAGTTAGTTAGTTTTTTTAATTATTTATTAGTTTATTAGTTTATATTTATTAGTTTAGTTTTTTTAGTTATTTATTAGTTTGTAATTATTAATTATTATTATTATTATGTTTTAGTTCTTATTATTAGTCATTAGTTAGTTTTAGTTATTTTATAATAGTTAGTTTTATTATTAGTTATTATTATTATTAGTTAGTTATTTATTATGTTTATTATTATTATTTTAGTTTTATTAATAGTTAGTTTAGTTTATTAAGTTTTAATAGTTTTTATTAGTTATTTAGGTTTTAGTTTAGCTTTTTGTTTAGTTAGTTTTTATTTAGTTTTGTTATTAGTTATTTTATTATTAGTTCTTTAGTTTTATTATTATTATTATTTGTTAGTTTTAATTTTAGTTATTATTAGTTTCAGTTTTCTTAGTTTTTTAGTTTTTATTATTAATTTTTAGTTTTTATTAGTTATTAGTTTAGTTAGTTATTAGTTTTAGTTTATTACTTTTATTTAGTTTTTAGTTTTTATTAGGATATTAGTTTTTATTATTTATTAGTTTTAGTTTTATTAGTTAGTTAGTTATTTATTTTATTAGTTTTTTATTAATTTAGTTTTATTAGTTAGTTTATTTATTTAGTCTATTTATTAGTTATTAGTTTAGTTATTTAGTTTATTATTATATTTAGTTTTATTTTATTTTTTATTAATTTATTTTTTTAGTTTTTTAGTTACTTTATTTTAGTTTTATTAGTTATTATTATTAGTTATTATTATTAGTTATTAGTTATTAGTTATTATTATTTTTATTAGTTTTAGTTAATATTTTATTTATTATTATTAGTTTAGTTATTATTAGTTAGTTATTTATTTATTATTAGTTTATTAATTTTATTAGTTATTAATTTATTATTCATTTGTTATTTAGCTTATTAGTTTAGTTATTTTTATTATTATTAGTTATTATTATTATTAGCTTAGTTATTATTAGTTGTTAGTTTAGTTAGTTATTTAGTTTTAGTTTATTAGTTTATTAGTTTTAGTTATTAGTTATTATTAGTTATTATTAGTTAGTTTTATTATTATTAATTTATTAGCTAGTTAGTTCAGTTATTATTATTAGGTCTCATTTATTATTATTAGTTTTATTTATTAGTTTTAGTAGTTTTATTCTTATTATTATTTATTTTTATTTTATTTTATTAATTTTATTGTTATTAGCTTTATTAGTTTTAGTTATTTATTATTAGTTATCAGTTTTCCCAGGTTTTTAATTTTATTGGTTATTTATTCAATTTAGTTTTAGTTTTATGAGTTTATTATTATTATTAGTTATTAATGTTTAGTTTATTTAGTTATTAGTTTTAGTTTTATTATTTATTATTAGTTTTTTAGTTTAGTTTTTTTATTAGTTTATTAGTTAACTAGTTATTATTATTATTACTAGTTTTTATTTTATTATTAGTTAGTTATTTATTTTATTAGTTAGTTTTAGTTATTAGTTATTATTATTATTATAGTTTATTATGTTAGTTATTTGTTACTTATTAGTTTTGTTGTTGTTGTTGTTATTATTATTATTATTATTATTATTATTATTATTAGTTATTAGTTATTTTTTTATTTAGTTTAGTTATTTAGTTATTATTAGTTAGTTAGTTTTTATTAGTTTTGTTAGTTAGTTTTATTAGTTTTTAGTTTATTATTTATTATTAGTTAGGTTATTAGTCTTTTATTAGTTTTTATTATTAGTTAGTTATTATTATTATTATTTATTAGTTATTAATTTTAGTTTAGTTATTTAGTTATTAGTTTTAGGTTTTTATTATTAATTAGTTATTTAGTTATTTATTAGCTTTATTATTTAGTTTTTATTTTAGTTTATTAGTTATTAATTTAGTTATTAGTTTTAGTTTATTAGTTTAGTTTATTAGTTTTTAGTTATTAGTTTTATTATATTATTATTAGTTTGTTAGTTTTATTTTATTAGTTTAGTTATTTATGTTTATTATTATTTATTAGTTAGTTTTATTTTATTTAGTTTAGTTATTAGTTTATTTAGTTTATTATTATTATTATTATTATTATTATTATTATTATTATTATTTATTAGGTTAGTTTTTATTAGTTATTAGTAATTAGTTTAGTTATTTGTTCGCCATTATTATTAGTTATTATTAGTTTTAGTTTTTAGTTAATACAGTTATTATTTAGTTATTATTAGTTTTATTTAGTTATTAGTTACTAGTTTTATAAGTTATTATTAGTTTTAGTTTTTTAGTTATTATTATTATTAGTTTATTTTAGTTATTAGTTATTAGTTTAGTTAGTTTTTTAGTTATTTCTTAATTTGTAATTATTATTTTATTATTATTATTATTAGGTTTTTAGTTCTTAGTTATTAGTCATTAGTTAGTTTTAGTTAGTTTTTTAGTTTAATAGTTAGTTTTTTTAATTATTGGTTAATTATTATTATTAGTTAGTTAGTTATTAGTTTATTATTATAGCTATTAGTTTATTAGTTAGTTAGTTTATTAGTTAGTAGTTAGTTTAGTTTATTAGGTTTTATTAGTTTTTATTAGTTATTTAGGTTTAGTTAAGTTTTTAGTTTAGTTAGTTTTTCTTTAGTTTAGTTATTAGTTATTTTATTATTAGTTTTTAATTTTATTATTATTATTATTTATTAGTTTTAGTTTTAGTTATTATTAGTTTCAGTTTTCTTAGTTTTTTAGTTCTTATTATTAGTTATTAGTTTGTATTAGTTATTAGTTAGTTAGTTATTAGTTTTAGTTTATTACTTTTATTTAGTTTTTAGTTTTTATTAGGATATTAGTTTTTATTATTTATTAGTTTTATTTTTATTAGTTAGTTAGTTATTTATTTTATTTGTGTTTTATTAGTTAGTTTATTTATTTAATTTTATTTATCAGTTATCAATTTAGTTATTTAATTTATTATTATTAGCTATTTAGTTTTATTATTTTTTATTAGTTTATTTTTAGTTTATATTTAGTTACTTTAGTTTAGTTTTTATTAGTTATTATTAGTTAGTTATTATATTATCTTAGTAATTGGTTATTAGTTATTATTATTTTATTAGTTTAGTTATTATTAGTTAGTTATAATTATTAGTTTTAGTTATTATTAGTTTATTTATTATTAGTTTATTAGTTTTATTAGTTTTTAGTTTATTATTTATTAGTTCTTTTAATTTATTAGTTTAGTTATTTTTATTATTATTAATTATTATTATTATTAGCTTAGTTATTATTAGTTATTAGTTTAGTTAGTTATTTAGTTTTAGTTTATTAGTTTTAATTATTAGTTATTATTAGTTAGTTTTATTATTATTAGTTTATTAGCTAATTAGTTTAGTTATTATTAGGTTTGGTTTATTATTAGTAGTTTTATTTATTAGTTTTAGTAATTTTATTCTTATTATTATTTATTATTAATTATTTATATTAATTTTATTAGTTATTAGCTTTTATTAGTTTAATTAGTTATTAGTTTTCCTAGGTTTTTAGTTTTATTGGTTATTTATTCAATTTAGTTTTTATTTTATTAGTTTATTATTATTATTATTTATTGATTATTAGTTTATTTAGTTATTAGTTTTAGTTTTATTAGTTATTATTAGTTATTTAATTTAGTTTTTTTATTAATTTATTAGTTAGTTATTATTATTATTATTTTTTAGTTTATTATTAGTTAGTTAGTTATTTTATTAGTTAGTTTTAGTTATTAGTTATTATTATTAGTTTTAGTTATTATTATTTTTATTATTATTATAATTATTATTAGTTTAGTTTATTATGTTAGTCATTAGTTAGTTATTAGATTTGTTGTTGCTATTATTAATAATATTATTATTATTATTATTATTAATTAGTTATTAGCTATTTTTTTATTTAGTTTAGTTATTTAGTTATTATTAGTTTATTAGTTAGTTAGTTTTTATTAGTTTTGTTAGTTAGTTTATTTAGTTTTTAGTTTATTATTTATTATTAGTTAGGTTATTAGTCTTTTATTAGTTTTTATTATTAGTTAGTTATTATTAGTTAGGTTATTTTATTAGTTATAAGTTTTAGTTTTGTTATTTTGTTATTAGTTTTAGGTTTTTATTATTAATTAGTTAATTAGTTATTTATTATATTTATTATTTAGTTTATTATTTTAGTTTATTAGTTATTAATTTATTTATTAGTTTTTGTTTATTAGTTTAGTTTATTAGTTTTTAGTTATTAGTTTTAATTATTAGTTTTAGTTATTAGTTTATTAGTTTTATTATATTATTATTAGTTTGTTAGTTTTATTTTATTAGTTTAGTTATTTATGTTTATTATTATTTATTAATTAGTTTTATTTTAATTAGTTTAGTTATTAGTTTAATTAGTTTATTATTATTATTATTATTATTATTATTTATTATTAGGTTAATTTTTATTAGTTATTAATAATTAGATTAGTTATTAGTTTAGTTATTATTATTTGTTTAGTTATTAGTTATTATTACTTTTAGTTTCTTATTAGGTTATTATTTAGTTATTATTAGTTTTATTTAGTTATTAGTTATTAGTTTTATAAGTTATTTATTAGTTAGTTAGTTATTAGTTATTATTATTTATTAGTTTATTATTAGTTATTAGTTATTAGTTTAGTTAGTTTTTTAGTTATTATTATTTATTAGTTTTTTTATTAGTTATTAGTTTACTTATTTAGTTAGATTTATTAGTTTAGATCTTTAGTTTATTAGTTATTTAGTTTATAAGCTATTTTGTTAGTTTTATTATTGGGTTTATTTTTTAGTTATTAGTTTTTATTAGTTATTTTTTTTCAAGGTAAAATGAGGGCCATGCCCAGATTTCATTAAGGATTAAAGAAGGCTTACAAAAAATAGAGCGGGGAAAAAAATCTTCCTGATCTGCCAAAAAACCTTATACAAAAGTGAAGCTATTGTCAAGCTGTAAACTATGTAGTACAAAGAAGAGAAGTAATATGAGAAAATAATAAGGAGAGCTCAGGTTGTCCAGCAATGGGGAAGTAATCATATAACACTCCATCCAGGTTAGCCAACATTCAGATGAATCAACAAATGATCCTCCCAACAGACAGAAATGCGGCCGAAAGAAAGAAGATCGAATGACAGAGGCATAACAAGGAAGAAAAAAAATGGCACCATACTTTCCAGATCCATCCAGGTGATCAAAATCATCAAATTAAGGTAAGAAAATGTCTCACAGAAAGCCACTTCATATTATTACCAATAAGATTGAATTAGCCGAAGAGAATAACCCAGCAAGAATAAGCTAAGTAAGCCCAATGTCACCAAGCAGAAACCATAAAAATAGCCTGCAGTGTATATAATGTATAATACCCCTTGAGAGGAACACCAGGTATAACAGAATGGACCACCCAATCGAGTAAAGAAATGTTGGCTGCCGGTTGAGCGATAAGAGAGCTGGAAAATCATCATTGCTCCAAAAATGTAGGAAGCAAATATGCATCCTGACAACGTCCTATCCCGATCGAAGCCTCATCTCATACAATTCACCATAAAGAACATTAGTCCAGCCAAAAGGGTCCAACAAAATAACAATATATCAAAAGTGAGATAGAAGGTGTTAGATAAAATATAATTGGTGTATGTCTTCCAGCACATTTCTGTTGTATTTCCATCTGTGGCTTTTAAGATTAATTGCATAGCAAATGTTGTTGGTAACCACTCTAGCCTTTTGGGATATGTTGTTAAAAATATGTTGATTCCTTTCCTTCCAAATATAGTACGCAGCAATAGATTTAGCAAGTAGGTAAAATTTTTTTGACATCTTACTAGATATCTGATCCTCATATAGAAGTGGTTGCATTAAGGTGCAGCCCAAAAGAAAAAAAGAACCATGAGGTATTGATGCTCTAATAATATCCATGCAATATGAGCATTCAAAGAAGAGATGGTGATGATTCTCGTATACCTTGTGACATAAAATGCATAAAGGATTGACCAACATACCTCTCTTAATCAAGTTGTCTTTTGTTTTCATTCCTTCCATAATGATTCTCCAAGCAAAAGTTGCAAATTTTATTGAGCAAACTTTATACCAAATGAAATTTGTCTAGCTAGGTTTTATGTGATCCTCAAATAGGTGATTGTGTGTTGCTTTATGACTATAAGAATTCTTATTCAGCCATAAAGTGCTAATCATTTCACTTAAAATGGGAATATTTTGAATCATGTTGATGCACTCATAAGGAGTATGGTCGTTAACAGGTAAATTCCAATGGTTATCAGAGATTGCCTCACAAACCAGCATGAATATAGAGCAATTAAACCAAGTAAACACCACAGAACCAAATTTGTCAACCAGAGTTCCACCTTCTAACCATGGATCAAAGAAGAAGAAAAGTCTGCTTTCATTTATCACCTGAAAAGTAAGACAACATCTACATCTAACAGCCATAATTTTAAGCTCTTTGCATAAGGCTGTAGAGATAGAACAAGTGTTCCTCCAAAGGAGGAAGTGCTGGTTATTAAAATAGGAAGCGAGGAGTGATTTAGAGTTATATAATATCCATATAATCTTAGCTTTGCACATCAGATTTAAGGAATCAATACTAGGTAAGCCAAGGCCACCAACATTAATCGGTTTAGCAATGTTGGCCCAGGAAATCGTGTGAAGTTTCCTTTCAGCCCTGTTATTGTAAAGAAATGATGCGATTAACCACTTTATAGTTTTTCTAACTTTCTTAGGAATGGACAAAGCTCTGAACCAGTATGCACAATAGCTTTAGCAAGTAAATCTGATCAATTGAAGTCTACCAGCAAATGAAAGAAATGAGCGTTTCCAACCAGCAAACCAGTGATGCAGTTTATTATAAATTTTATTACAATCAATCAGTTTCAGTCTAGAAGAGGAGATAGCAAGTCCTAAATAATTCTAAGGCAACTCAGCAAGCTTAAAGCCCAGTTCAGAGCACAACTCATTCCTTAACCGAGGCTCCTCAACTTTGGAAAAATAGATGGTGGATTTATTGTTGTTTGGAGTAAGGTTCGAATCTGATAGAAGGAGTAGAGAAGGAATGATAGATTATTGATGTTAGAATGGCTGGCCAAACCAAACATAAGGAGGTCATCTGCGTAAATTAGGTGAGAGACATTTCCAGAAATATTCCTGATCGGGCAGAAGCTGGCAGCATTAATAGCATTGTCCAAAAGCCTAGAAAATGCATCCAAAATGATAGTAAATAAGGTAGGAGATAATGAGCAGCCTTGCCTTAAACCAGTAGATGAAAAGATAAATCCTAAAAGTTCCCCATTAAGAATGATAGAGAAAGGAACATGAAGAACACAAGCTTCTATCCATTTGATAAAAGATTGAGGAAAATTCAACACCTTTAATCTATGAAGGAGAAAGTGTCAATTGATGTTGTCGAATGCTTTCTTAAGATCAATCTTAGAACAAAAACTCTTCGATCTGTGTTTGTGGTTGAAGCCATACAAGACTTCATTAGCCAAAATAATATTATCAGCAATGTCCCTCCCCTTTAAAAAAGCTGCTTGGGCCGGATGAATGATGTGTGGGAGAATCAACTGAAGCCTAGTTGCAAGAAGTTTTGATATGACCTTATATAATAAGTTACACAGTGATAGTGGCTGATAATCAGTGATGGTTTTTGCATGGCAAGTTTTGGTAATGAGAGTGATAGCCGTGTGATTTACCCTGTTGGAAAGGTTAGAGGTAGTGAAAAAATGTTGAGTAGCAGCCAATAATGAGCTTCCAGTAATCTCCCAAGTGTCCTTGAAGAATTGAGATGTAAAACCATCCGGTACAGGTGTTTTATCAGAACTAATAGAAAAAACAACAGTTTTGATGTCTTCTATACTGAAAGGTTGAGTAAGAAATTGGCTTTGTTGAGTAGTGATTTGAGGTCCAGCTGGTATATCAAGCCAAACCTGATGAGGGTCTCTATTAGAGTTGTTTAGGAGATTTGAGTAGTATGATATAATCTCATTTGCCATGTCTTGTTGAGATGAAATATCAACACCATTTACCTTCAGACTTTTGATAGTGTTTTTATTTTTTCTAATGTTGACTTTTTGATATAAGAATTTGATATCATCTTCACCTTTTGTTAACCAAGCACATTTTGCCCTTTGTTTAATCCAATTGTTCTCACAATTTATAGCTTCATTGAGATGCTTTTGAGCCTGAAGAGTCTCCTTTAAATATTCAGAGTTGAGAGGATTGGAATCAAGTTTGAAGTGTAAGTCCTCAAGTTTAGATTTCAGCATAGTGATTTTGTTTGAGATGTAGCTTTGGGAGTGCCAGTTTACAGCCTTGAGATCAATCTTGGTATTTTTGAGTCTATTAGAAAAGGCAAAGATTGGATCCCCATCAACATGTTTACTCCAAGCATGTTTCACAATATCAAGAAAATCTGGACAGTGATTCCAGTAATTTTTGTACATAAATTTATGCTTGAGAATTGGTTTCTTACCAGTAGAGAGTAAAATGGGGGAATGATCTGATGTAAGAGGATGCATGACTTTCCAGCTAGAGTGAGTGTATGTGTTCAGCCAGTGAGTATTGCAAAGGACCCTATCCAGTAGACATCTGATAGGATTATGAAGTTGTTGATTATTCCAATTGAAGGCATGTCCCATGTTGCTTATTTCAAGGAGGCCAGATTGAGATATGAATTCATTGAAATCAGATAATTTGTTTATGTGTGGGGAACATCCCCCCACTTTTTCAAAAAACCTTCTAATGCAATTGATGTCCCCCATGATGATCCAAGGCTCCTTGATAGAATTAGCTAGGGAGCTAAGAGGTTGCCATAGATCCTTTCTATCAAGATTACTATTTTCAGCATAAACAAAAGTGATGAGAAGGGAGTGTGTAGTTCCCAAAGATAATCTGCCATGAATGAATTGAGGGTGCTTGCAAATAATAGAAAAAGCAATCTGAATAGTGTTCCAATTAATCCATATTTGGCCATTTGGAGCTTCAAAAAAATTGTCCACCCTATCTTCATGTTTCAAAATATCAAAGTGTTTAATATCAGTGGTGTTGGATAGAGTATTGTGGGATAACTTGGTTTCGAGAAGGAACATAATGTCAATATTGTTGTCTTTAACAAACTTTCTACAGTCTGTGACCCGAACATCACTATTGAAGCCTCTTACATTCTAAGAGGCTATGTTAATAGTAGTGTGCATTATTTAAGAGCAGGGGGAGGTCCCCCTTTTGGTCTACCTTTATGGCCTTTAATAGAATTGAGTGCAAGAGGAGTTTTGGAAGAGGAAGCTATAGCATTGGAAGAGTTGATTAAATTCTCCAAATTTTTAGGTAAAGAGTTGGAAAGAGATGCAAACAGGTTTTGCATAGTGCCAGGTGAAGTGGATATAATAGGAGGTACAGCTATGTTAGGGATATCATTGTCATTTTCAGCACTATAATCTGAGTCTTCAGCTGCAGATTCAAGACTAGTAGTGAGGTTTTGTAGAGGCGGGTTAAGGTCAGGAGCTGGTATAGTGGATATGGATGGCATGAGCAGATAGATTGCGGTTTCTTTGTTGTTTGCTCGGGTCCCGTAGGTTTAGAATTAGCTCTGTTTCAGGGCAGTGGGAAGGCAGTGGTTGGTTTGAAGTTTGGTGATTTAGGATAGGTAGAAGGGGAGTGTGCAAAAGTGTCACAAGAGCCACAAGGAAGTGGTTTCCATTCATACAAAATTTGATGAATAACTTCCTTCCCATTGAGGGAAAGTTTAATGACTTCAGGTAGGGCAGTGGACGTGTTGATTTGGATACTAACACGAGCAAAAGTTAGTCTAGCACCTTTAGCCGTGAGAGGGTCTATAGTGAGAGGCAAACCAATCTTGCTAGCAATTTTTGATATACCTATTTTCGACCAACAACAAAGAGGCAAATTAGAAAATTTGACCCATATGGGTATTTCCTTGAAGTCCTCCCTCACCGGGGAGAAGTCCAGTGTCCATTTCTTGAAGAAGAAAGGTTTTCCCAAAATGAACCACGGTCCCCCATTCAACACCATATCATAATCTTCAGTGCAATTAAATTTGAACAAAAAGAAACCATCTGCAAGAGATATGAGATCGACATTATCGCGAAGAGGCCAAAGTTTCTTTATGGCCTGTAACAAGTTTTCATAGAACGGTCTCCTGCCCAAAGCATAGCCAACCAGTGCGTTGTTCCATTGTTTGGAGCCATCTACAATTTCTTCTTCTAAGAATGAGATCGCTTCTTCATTTGTGGGAATAAAAGAGAGGTTAAAAGGAGTAGAAAAGGAGGCTTTTCCAATTTAAGGTAGAAGCAGAATGGTTAATGGCCTCCATACTGAAAATTGAGACGATAAAGGCCTTGACCTTGCCACAAAGGAAGACTCAATCTCAAGAAATGCTGATTTCTGCCTATCGGAGGGTGGGAGGTAGATTGAGTCGGCACAAAAGAAAAGAAGAAAAGGGAAGAAGAAAACTCAGGGACATTCAAGGATCCTTGAGAAGCAAGAGTAAATACTTTTTATTTTTATTAGTTATTAGTTTTATTAGTTTAGTATTCAGTTTAATTATTTATTATTAGTTTAGTTAGTTATTTTATTAGTTATTAGTTAGTTTAGTTATTAGTTTTAGTTATTAGTTTTTATGTATTAGTTAGTTTTTATTAGTTTTATTATTTATTTATTTATTAGTTTATTATAATTAGGTTTATTAGTTATTAGTTAGTTAGTTATTGTTAGTTAGTTATTAGTTTATTATTAGTTTACTAGTTTAGTTATTCGTTATTAATTATTAGTTTTTATTAGTTAGTTATTAGTTAGTTATTAATTTAGTTATTATTTAGGTTTAGTTGGTTTTAGTTATTAGTTAATTTTTACTTTTTACTAGTTATTAGTTAGTTTTATTAGTTATTATTATTATTATTAGTTATTAGTTTATTTAGTTTTTTTATTTATTATTAGTTAGTTAGTTATTTTATTTAGTTTTATTAGTTATTAGTTATTAGTTATTATTATTATTAGTTTTTTAGTTTAGTTTATTATTAGTTAGTTTATTATTTAGTTTTTAGATTAGTTATTAGTTATTAGGTTTAGTTTATTATTAGTTAGTTATTATTAGTTATTAATTATTAGTTTATTAGCTTGTTAGTTTATTTAGTTTTTATTGGTTATCAGTTATTATTATTAGTTTTAGTTTTATTAGTTATTAATTTAGTTATTAGTTTTTACTTTTTAGTTTTAGTTATTATTAGGTTTAGGTTTAGGTTTAGTTATTATATTAGTTTTATTAGTTTTATTATTATTAGTTATTAATTTTCTTAGTTTAGTTATTAGTTAGTTATTAGTTTAGTTATTTTATTTAGTTATTATTATTTATTTAGTAAGAAGTTTTTTATTTTAGTAATTAGTTTAGTTAGTTTATTAGTTATTTTAGATATATTTATTAGTTATTTAGTTATTTAGTTTATATTATTAATTATTTATTTTAATTTAGTATTTATTAGTTACTAGTTCTCCATTATTTAGTTATTATTATTAGTTAGTTTAGTTATTTTATTAGCTATTATATTATTAGTTTATTAGTTTAGTTTATTTAGTTTTATTAATTTATTAGTTTATTTTATTACTTAGTTAGTTTATTATTATTTAGTTTTAGTTTAATTATTTTTTTTATTAGGTTTAGTTTAGTTATTTAGTTATTATTAGTTAGTTATTAATATTATTAGGTTATTATTTATTATTAGTTATTTAGTTATTATTATTATTTTATTAGTTTTTTTATTTAGGTTTAGTTATTTAGGTTTTACTAGTTAGTTATGTTTTATTATTAGTTATTTAGTTATTAGTTATTAATTATTAGTTTAGTTTTATTAGTTAGTTAGTTAGTTATTATTAATTAGTTAATTATTATTTCATACTTTATTATTTATTATTATTATTAGTTATTAGTTTATTACTTAGTTATTAGATATTAGTTATTAGTTTGTTTTATTATTATTATTAGTTTTACATTTTAGTTATTATTAGTTAGTTTATTAGTTATTAGTTATTATATTAGATTGGTTAGTAGTTGGTTTATTAGTTATTCTTTCAATTTCTTTAGTTAATTTAATATTATTATTATTTCATTTTATTTATTAGTTTAGTTTTAGTTAGTTTTAGTTTTATTATTAATTATTTATTTATTTATTATGAGTTTTATTACTTATTATTAGTTTATTTTTTTATTATTATTAGTTTAGTTAGTTATTAGATAATTATTATTAGTTATTTATTATTAGTTAGTTATTTTACTAGATAGTTTTATTAGTTATTTTTTTAATTTATTATTAGTTTTTTAGTTATTTATTATTAGTTTTATTTATTTATAGTTATTTAGTTTATTATTATTAGCTATTATTAATTATTATTTATTAGTTAGTTAGTTAGTTTATTAGTTATTAGTTTATTAATTTATTTGGTATTAATTATTATTATTATCATTTTTGTCAATTATTAGTTTATTATTAGTTATTATTATTAGTTTATTATTTAGTTTATTATTTAGTATTTTATTATGTTTAGTTTAGTTTTTTAGGTTTATTTTATTATAAGTTTTAATTAGTTAGTTATTAATTTAGTTTAGTTATTAGTTTTTATTAGTTATTAGTTTATTAGTTATTTAGTTTATTAGTTTATTTATTATTTAATTTATTTTTTTTAGTTATTAGGTTTCTAGTTTTGTTATTTTAATAGTTTATTATTTTAGTTATTTTATTATTTTATTAGTTATTAGTTATTAGTTTTTTAATTTAGTTATTTTATTTTACTATTAGTTATTAGTTTATTAGTTTTAGTTGGTTTTATTAGTTATTTATTTATTATTGTTATTTAATTATTAGTTAGTTTTTATTTAGTTATTAGTTTAATTATTTGTTAGTTAGTTTTATTATTAGTTTTAGTTTAGTTTTTTAGTATATTTATTTAATTATTATTATTAGTTTTATTATTTATTATTATTATTTATTAGTTATTAGTTTATTATTATTTTATTTGTAATTAATTAGTTCATATTAATTATTTTATTAGTTATTAGTTTAGTTATTATTTAATTATTATTAGTTTAGTTATTTAGTTATTTATTAGTTAGCTTAGTTTATTAGTTACTTATTAGTTTTAATTATTAGTTTAGTTATTGACTATTACTTTTATTAGTTTTATTTTATTTAGTTAGTTTTATTATTAGTTTATTAATTATTCATTTAATTATTTGTTTAGTTATTTTATTATTTCTTATTAGATTATTAGTTTAGTTTTTTATTATTTATTATTAGTTTATTACTTTTATTAGTTTTATTATTAGTTTATTAGTTAGTTTTTAGATTTTATTAGTTATTAGTTTTATTAGTTTAGTTATTATGGATTAGTTTTGGTTAAGAGTTTAGTGTTTAGGGTTTAGTGTTTGAGGTTTAGTGTTTTGGGTCAGAGGTTAAGGTTTAGGGTTTAGTGGTTTAGCTTTAGGGTTTAGGGTTTAGTGGTTTTAGTTTTATTTTTTGGGTTTAGGAGTTTAGGTCCCAGCAGGATCAGGCCTGGGGTGGGTTTAGGGTTTAGGGTCAGGTAAGGTTAGTTTAGGATTTAGTGTTGCTGGTTTAGGGTTTATAATTTAGGAGGGTTTATGATTTTTAGGGTTCAGGATTAGATTATTTTTAAAATTTTTTTAAATTTTATTTGTTTTTAAAATAAGTAAACTAGTAGGTTTAGGTTTATTTAATTTATTACTTATTTGTTTTAGTTAATTTTCTTTTTATTTTTATTAAGGTTTATTTAAAGTTTTATTTAGTTTAGTTTATTTATTTTAGATTTATTTATTAGTTTAAGTATTTTTTTTTATTTTTGGTTTAGGTTTAGATTTAGGTTTATTTTTTAGTGTAGTTTTATTTTTATTTTACTTTTTAGAATTAGGTTTTAATTTTTATTTTTAGGTTTAGGTTTAGGTTGTAAATTTTTTTAGGTTTAGGTTTTAGGTTTTTACTTTAGGTATATTTTTAGGTTTTAATTTTTAGTTTAAGTTTAGGTTTATTTTATTTTATTTAGTTTAGGTTTAGGTTTAAGTTTAGTTTATTTTAGGTTTATGTTTTCATTTTATTTATTATAGTTTAGTTTATTTTAGTTTAGGTTTTTTTTTAGTTTAGGGTTTAGGTTTTATTTTTTATTTATTTTAATGTTTTTTATGTTTATTATTTAGGTTTAGGTATTTTTTAGTTTTTATTTATTTTATTTTTGGTATATTTTATTTTTACTTTATGTTTAGTTTTTATTTTATTTATCTTTTATATATTTAGGTTTATTTTATTTTATTTAGTTTAGTTTAGGTTTTTATTTATTTTATTTTAACTTAGTTATTATTATTATTTTTTATTTTATTTATAGGTTTATATTTTACTTTATTTTTTAATTTTATTTAGGTTTAGGTTTATTTATATATTTTATTTTGTTGGTTTTATTTAGTTTTGGTTTAGGTTTTTATGGTTTAGGATATAGGGTTAGTTTAGGGTTTATGGTTTAGGGTTATTTTAGATTTTTATTTTAGTTTTAGTTTAGGTTTATTTTATTTTTGTTTGTTTTATTTTTAGGGTTTAAGGTTTTGGAATTAGGGTTTAGGCTTTTTGGATTTAGGATTTAGGGTTTAGCATTTATGATTAGGTTTTTTTAGTTTTTTTAATTTTAATTTTTATTTTTAAATTAAGTAAACCGGTATGTTTAGTTTTATATTTTTTATTTAGTTTATTGAGTATTTCTTCTAGTTTATTTTATTTTTTATTTTTTATATTTTTTTATTTTTATTTAGCTTAGTTTATTTATTTTAGTTTAGGTTTTATTTTATTTTTATTAGTTTTGGATCAAGATTTTTCTTTTAGGTTTATTTTTAGGTTTTATTTTTTTAGTTTAGGTTTAGATTTATTTTTTAGTTTATTTTATTTTATTTTATTTAGGTTTAGATTTTTTTAGGTTTATGTTTAGGTTTTATTTATTTTAGTTTAGTTTATTTTAGTTTAGGTTTAGGTTTATTTTATTTTTATTTTAGGTTTCAGATATTTTTTTAGTTTAAGGTTTAGGTTATATTTTTTATTTATTTTTATGGTTTTATTAGGATTATGTTTTTATTTAGTTCTTATTTTATTTTATTTTAGGTTTTTTTATTTTATTTAGGTTTAGTTTTATCTTATTTAGGTTTTTTATTTTTAGGAATATTTTATTTTTTTAGTTTAGTTTAGTTTTTTATTTATATTATTTTGTTTAATTTGTATTTTACTTTTATTCTATTTTTAAGTTTAGGTCTAGGTTTAAGCTTTAGTTTACATTTTATTTTTACATTTTATTTTTTTATTTTATTTTATTTTATTTAGGTTTAGGTTTATTTATTTATTTTATTTTTTATTTTTATTTAGTTTAGGTTTAGGTTTTCATGGTTTAGGGTTTAGGGTTATTTTAGTTTAGTTTATTTTCATTTAGGTTTAGGTTTATTTTATTTTTATTTTAGGTTTAGGTTTTTTCTTTTAGTTTATGGTCTATATTTTATTTTTTATTTTTTTTAGATTTATCTTTTTGGTTTAGGTTCTTATTTTGTTTTTATTTTATTTTATTTTAGGTTTATTTTATTTTTATTTTATGTTTAGTTTTTATTTTCTTTAAGTTTTTTATTTTTAGGTTTATTTTATTTTATTTAGTTTAGTTTAGGTTTTTATTTAATTTATTACAATTTAATTTTTTTTATTTGTAGGTTTAGGTTAGATTTTTATTTTATTTTATTATTTTATTTTGGGTGCTTTATTTATTTTATTTTAGGTTTATTTAGTTTAGTTTAGGTTTTCAATTTTAAGGTCAGGATTAGGGTTTAGGGTTTAAAGTTAGTTTAGGGTTTAGGGTTTAGGGTTTGAGATTTAGGGTTTAGTGGTTTAGGATTACAAGAGTGGTGGGGAGTGGAGCTTTTAGTGTTTTGGGTTTAGGGTTTAGGGTTTATGATTTATGATTTAGGGTTTAGGGTTTAGGATTTTGGGTTCAGGGTTCTTAGGGTTTAGGGTTTAGAGTTCTGATTTTTTTTAATTTTTTTAATTTTTATTTTCTTAAAAATAAGTAAAGTGGTAGGTTTAGGTTTATTTAGTTTATTTTTACTTTATTTTTGTTTATTTTATTTTATTATTTTTATTTAGGTTTATTTTTATTTATTTTTTGGTTTAGGTTGTTATTGGTTTAGGTTTAGGTTTAAGTTTAGTTTTAGTTATTATTATTATTATTATTATTAATTTTAGTTATTAATTTATTTAGTTAATTATTAGTTTAGTTATTAGTTTTTATTAGTTATTATTAGTTTATTATTAGTTTTATTAATTACTAAATAATAACTAAATACACTAACTAATAACAAATAACTAATAAACTAAAACTAATTAATACCTAACTAAATACAACTAATAAAACTAACAATAATAATAATAACTAATAATAATAATAACTAATAACTAAACTAAACATAATAACTAAACTAAAGAACTAATTAAATAACTAACTAATAATAATTAAAACTAATAACTAATAGCTAACTAAACTAACTAATAATAAACTAAACTAATAAACTAATAAACTAACTAACTAAAAAAATGAATAGATAAATAATTATATAAAACTAATAAAAATAAACTAATAAATAAAACTAATAAAACTAATGAACTAATAAACTAACTCATAATTAAACTAATAACTAATAAACTAACTAATAAAATATAATAATAAAACTAAAAAACTAAACTAATAACTTAATAAACTAATAACTAACTAACTAATAATAACTAAACTAATAAACTAATAACTAACATATAATAACTAACTAAATAACCAACTAAAAACTAATAATAATAATAACTAAACTAATAAACTAATAATAACTAATAAAACTAATAACTTACTAAATAATAAATAATAAAATTAATAAAACTAAAACTAAACCTAAACTAACAAACTAAAACCTAATAATTAAAATAAAACTAAAAACAAATAAAACCTAAACAACTAATAAACTAATAAACTAATAAAACAAACTAATAAAACTAATTAACTAACATATAACTAACTAAAACTAATAATAAACTAATAAAAACTAATTAACTAATAACCTAAACTAATAACTAAAATCTAACTAACTAATAATAACTAATAACTAATAATAATAAACTAATAAATAACTAAACTAAAAATAACTAACCTAATAACTAATAATAATAACTAAATAACTAACTAAAAACTAAAATAGTAAACTAATAAACTAATCATAAACTAATAAGTAAACTAACTAATAATACTAACTAAACTAATAACTACACCTAATAACTAATAAACTATAACTAACTAATAATAATGAAACTAATAAACTAATAATAAAACAAATAAAAACTAAATAAACTAATAACTAATAACTATACTAAATAAGTAATAATAACTAACTAATAACTAAATTGAAAAACTAACTAACTAATAACTAAAAAATAATAAACTAATAACTAAATAATAAATTAATAACTAAATAACTAACTAATAATTAATAAAACCTAATAAACTAAATAATAAAAATAATAAATAACTAAATTACTAACTAATATACTAATAACTATCTAAAACTAATAACTACTAGCTAAAACTAAATAATAAAAACTAAACTAACTATATTAAAAACTAATAACTAAACTAATAACTAAAACTGATAATAATAATAACTAACTAAAACTAATAAAACTAATCAAACTAAAAACTAATAAAACCTAATAACTAATCTTATAACTAATAACTAACCAAGTAACTAAACTAATAACTAAACTAACTAAACTAATAAACTAATGACTAAACTAATAATAATAAATAATAACTAAATAACTAAGAATAAGTAAAATAATAATAAACTAAAAGCTAAATAATAAAAATAACTAATAACTAACTAAAAACTAATAACTAAACTAACTAAATAATAATAACTAAACTAAAAACCTAATAAAATTAATAACTAGGAACTAATAATAAACCTAATAATTAACTAATAACTAACTATTAACTAATAACTAGCTAATAACTAATAGCTAACAAATAATAACTAAACAAATAACTAATAATAAAACTAATAATAATTAACTTAAAAACTAGAACTAATAAATTAATAACTAAAACTAACTAAACTAACTAATAATAATAACAACTAACTAAAAGACTAAATTAATAAATAACTAATAAATAAACTAATAACTTATAATAAATAAACAAATAATTAAAAACTAATAATAACTAATAATAATAACTAATAAAACTAATAAAAAAATAATAAACTAATAATAATAATAAAATAACTAACTAATAAACCTAATAACTAAAAATAACTAAACTAATAAACTAATAACTAAATAAATAACTAAACTAATCAAATAATAACTAATAAACTATTAACTAAAACTAACTAAGTAATAATAACTAAAAACTAAAAACTAATAACTAATAATAACTAATAATAACTAATAACTAATAAAAACTAAAAAAACTAACTAATAATGAATTAGTTAACTAATAACTCAACTAAAAAAACTAATAAACTAATAAATAAACTAAAAAATAAATATCTAAACTAATAAACTAATAATTAACTAAATAATAAAAACTAATAACTAATAATAAACTAAAATACTAATTAATAAAACTAGCTAAATAACAAACTAATAATTAATAAATAACTAATAATAAATAAACTAATAACTAACTAAACTAATAACTAATAGTAAAAAAATAAACTAATAACTAATAACCAACTAATAAAACTAATAAAAAATATATAAATAACTAATAATAACTAATAACTAATAATAAATAAACTAAAATAATAATAATAATAAACTAATTAATAAAAAACTAAACTAATAACTAATAATAACTAACTAAACAAAACTAATAAACCCAATAACTAATAACTAATAAACTAACTTACTAATAATAACTAATAACTAAACCTAATAATAATAATAAAACTAACTAATAACTAATAACTAACTAATAAACTAATAACTAATAATAAACTAACTAAGATAACTAACTAATAATAAAATAATAACTAACTAACTAATAATAACTAATTAAACCTAAACTAATAACTATAACTAATAACTAACTAAACCTAAAATAAAATAACTAATAAAACCAACTAAACTATTAACTAATAAAAACTAACTAATAATTAATAACTAATAACTAATAATAACAACTAAATAAATAACTAAACTAATAACTAAACCTAAACCTAAACCTAATAATAACTAAAACTAAAAATTCATAACTAATAATTAAATTAATGACTATTAAAACTAAAAATAATAATAATAACTAATAACTAATAAAAACTAAATAAACTAACAAACTAAACTAAACTAACTAACTAATTACTAATAATAACTAACTTATAATAACTAACTAAACTTAATAACTAAATAATAAAATTAAACTAATAATAAATAGCTAACTAATAACTAGTAGTAATAAACTAAATAAACTAATAACTAATAACTAATAACTAACAAAAAAACCATAACTAATAAACTAATAAATAATATAAAACTAAAGTAACTAACTAAATAATAAAAACTAATAATAAACCTGATAAACTAATAGCTAAACTAATAACTAATCAACTAAACTAAACTAAACTAATAATAATAAACTAATAACTAATAATAATAACTAGATATAATAACTAATAATAAACTAATAAAACTAATAACTAATAATAAGCTAAACTAATAAACTAAAAAACTAATAAAAATAATAAACTAAAAACTAATAAACTAATAACTAAATAATAGCTAAACTAATAATAATAATAATACTAATAATAATAATAATAATAATAATAATAATAACTAAAACAAACTAACTAATAAATAACTAATAAATAAACTAAATAACTAATAAACTAATAAATACTAAACTAATAACTAATAAACTAAACTAATAACCTAAAAACTAATAACTAAACTAACTAATAATAACTAATAAACTAATAACCTAATAATATAAGCTAATTATAAACTAAAAAAATCTAATAACTAAAAAAAAAAGTAAAAACTAATAAAACTAACTAAACTAACAAACTAATAACTAATAATAACTAATAATAATAAAAATAAACTAAATTAACCAACTAATAAACTAACTAGTAATAACAAAACTAATAAATAATAAAACTAACTAAACCAACTAATAATAAAACCTAAAAAACTAATAAACTAATAAACAAATAAAATAAAACTCATAGTAATAATAACTAAACTAAATAACTAAGAAAACTAATAATAATAACAAATAAATAAATAACCTAACAAAAATTAATAACTAATAACTAATAATAAACTAACTAAAAACTAACTAATAATAACTAACTAATAACTAACTAATAACTAATAAAAACTAAACTAATAAATAATTACTAAAACTAAAAAACAAATAACTAAATTAATAATAAAATAAATAATAACTATTAAGTAAAACAAAACTAATAATAACCAAATAACTAATAATAAAACCTAAATAATAACTAAACTAACAAACTAATAAAACAAACTAACTAATAACTAACTAATAAAAAACTAATAATAATTAATAACTAGCTACTAAATAAATAACTAATGAAAACCAAATAAAACTAAAAAAACTAAAACTAAAAATACTAATAAACTAATAACTAAATAATAATAACTAAAACTAAATAAACTAACTAGATAAACTAAACTAAAAAAATAACAAAACTAAGTTGATAACTAAGCATAAATAACTAATAATTAATAACTAAACCAATAACCAACTAATAACTAAATTAACTAAAACTAATAAACTAAGTAATAACTAATAACTAAACTAATAAACTAATAAACTAACTAATTAATAACTAATTAATAACCTAACTAACTAACTAATAAAAACTAAACTAAACTAAAAACTAATAACTAACTAAACCTAAAATAACTAACTAATAAAACTAATATAATAAACTAAACTAATAACTAAACTAACTAATAATAATAATAAATAATAACTAATAAAACTAACTATACTAATAACTAATAAAAAACTAATAAACTAAACTAATAAACTAATAACTAAACTTATAAACTAAATAATTAATAGACTATTAACTAACAAACTAATAATAAGAAAACTACACTAAAAATAACTAACTAAACTAATAAAAAAATAATAATAACTAATAATAAAAATAACTAATAACTAATAAACTAATAAATAACTAACTAAACTAACTAATAACTAATAATAACTAAAACTAATAATAAATAATAAAAAATAATTAACTTAAATTAACAAATAATAATGATCTAATAAATAAAACCAATAATAATATCTAAAACTAATAACTAATAATAATAATAATAAAACTGACTAAAACTAACTAATACCTAAACCTAACAATAATTAATAACTAATAAACTAATACCTAAAAACTAATAACTAATAAGTAATAACTAAATAAAAACCTAATAACTAACTAAAACTAAACTTAAAACTAATAAAACTAAATAACTAGTTAATAATAACTAAATACTAAACTAGTAACTAAACTAACTAATAACTAACAAACTAAAACCTAAATAATTAATAAACTAAATAACTAAATAATAACTAAAACTAATAAAATTAATAACTAACTAAACTAATAAAATTAACTAATAACTAAAACTAATAATTAAACTAATAACTAATAAAAACTAACGAAACTAATAACTAACTAAAAAAATAACTAATAAAACCAATAATAATAAACTAATAAACTTAAAACTAAATATCTTAATAAAACTAACTATACTAAACTAAAAATACTAATAAATAATAAACTAAAAACTAAATAACTAAATTAATAATAAAACTAATAATTAAAACTAAATAAAACTAATTAATAAATAACTAATAAACTAATACCTAAACTAGCTAAAACTAACTGAACGTATAATAACTAACTAAAAACTAAATAAACTAAACTAAACTAATAACAACTAACTAATAACTAATAAATAAATAACCTAATAACTAATAAACTAATAACTAACTAATAATCGATAATAAACTAATAACTAAATAAAACTAACTAAACTAAACCTAATAACTAATAAAAACTAATAAAACTAATAATAACTAACTAAAAATAAAACTAAATAACTAAATAATAACTAATAAACTAATAATAAACTAATAAACTAAAAATAATAACTAAACCTAACAACTAAAAAACTTAAGTAACTAATAACTAAAAACAAATAAACTAATAACTAAATAATAAACTAAGTAACTGCTAAACTAATAACTAAATAACTAACTAATAACTAATAAAACTTAATAAACTAAATAATAAAAATAATAAATAACTAAATAACTAACTAATAAACTAATAACTAAACTAGTAACTAAAACTAATAATAATAATAACTAACTAAAACTAATAAAACTAATCACTAATAAAACTAATAAAATCTAATAACTAAACTAATAACTAATAACTACATAATAACAAAATTAATAACTAATAACTAACTAATAACTAAACTAATCATTAAACTAATTAAACTAATAAACTAATAACTAAACTAAGAATAATAACTAATAATAACTAAAATAAAATAAACTAAAAATTAAATAATAATAATAACTAATAGCTAACTAAAAACTAATAACTAAACTAATAACTAAACTAACTAAAGAATAATAACTAAACTAAAAACCTAATAAAACTAATAACTAATAATAAACCTAATAACTAACTAATAACTAATAACTAGCTAATAACTAATAACTAACTAATAATAACTAAACTAATAACTAATAATAAAACTAATAATAACTAACTAAAAAACTAGAACTAATAAACAAATATCTAAACTAACTAATAACTAAATACAAACTAAACTAACTAATAATAATAATTATTAACTAAAAAAACTAAACTAATAAATAACTAATAAATAAACTAATAACTAAGAAGTAATAATAATTAATATCTAATAAAACTAATAAAAAACTAATAAACTAATAATTACTAATAATAATAATAAAATAACTAACTAATAAACCTAATAACTAATAATAACTATACTAATAAACTAATAACTAAATAAACAACTAAACTAGAAAACTAAATAACTAAAACTAATAATAACTAATTAACTAATAACTAATAAAATAATAACTAATAAACTAATAACTAATAACTAATAAAAACTAATAATAATAAATAATAAATAAAAACTAAAAAAACTAACTAAGAATGAACTAAATAACTAATAACTAAACTAATAAAATAAACTAGTAACTAATAACTAAAACTAATAAACTAATAAATAAACTAAAAAATAAATAACTAAACTAATAAACTAATGACTAACTAAATAATACAAACTAATAACTAATAATAAACTAAAAAACTAACTAATAAAACTAATTAACTAAATAACTAACTAATAACTAATAATAATTAAACTAGTAGCTAACTAAACTAATAACTAATAATAAAAAAAACTAATAAATAATAACTAACTAATAAAACTGATAATAAATAAATAAATAACTAATAATAACTAATAAATAATAAAAACTATCTAAAAAACTAATAACTAATAATAAATAAACTAAACTAATAATAATAAACTAACTAATAAAAAATAAAACTAATAACTAATAGTAACTAACTAAAAATAATACTAAACTAGTAAGTAATAACTAAAAAACTAATAATAAAACTAATAATAAATAATAACTAATAATTAATAAAACAAAAAACTAATAACTTAATAATATTCATAGCAAACTAATAATAATGAAATAACTAAACTAAATCTAATAAAAGACCAAAAAATAAAATAAAACTTAGACTAAATAATAATAAACTAACTAACTAATAAAACTAAACTAATAAACTAATAAAAACTAAATAAACTAACTAAACTAATAAACTAAATAATAATAACTCATAAATAATAATAATAATAAATAACTAAACTAAAAAAATCTAACTAATAACAAACTAATAACTAAATAATAAATTAATAACTAAACTAACTAATAACTAATAATAAAAATTAAAATAAATAATAATAAAAATATAAATTAATAAACTAAATGATAAATAAATAATAACTAAAATAACTAGTAAACTAATAAAATTAATTGAACAAATAACTAATAAAACTAACTAACTAATAACTAATAATAATAACTAAATAAATAAATAAACTAATAACTAGCTAATAACTAAAATAATAAAACTAATAACTATTAATAATAAACTAATAAAAACTAAACTAATAATAATAAACTAATAAAACTAATAACTATTTAATAACTAAACCTAGTCCTAAACCTAATAATAACTAAAACTAAAAACTAATAACTAATAATTAAAATAATAACTAATAAAACTATAACTAATAATAATAACTAATAACTAATAAAAACTAAGTAAACTAACTAACTAAACTAAACTAACTAACTAATAAACTAATAACTAATAACTAATAATAACTAACTAAGCCTAATAACTAAATAACTAATAAAACTAAACAAATAAAAAATAATTAATTAATACCTAATAATAATAAACTAAATAAAATAGTAACTAATAACTAATAACTAAAAAACCTAACTAATAAACTAATAAATAATAAAAAACTAAACTAACTAACTAACTAATAAAAACTAATAATAAACCTAATAAACTAATAACTTAACTAATAACTAATAAACTAAACTAAATTAATAACTAATAATAATAAACTAATAAACTAATAAATAATAATAAAAACTAGATATAATGACTAAAACTAAAAAAAATTAAATAATAACTAATAATAAACTAATAAAACTAATAACTAATAATAACCTAAACTAATAAACTAAAAAATTAACAAAACTAATAAACTAATAACTAAATAATAAATAATAATAATAATAATAATAATAATAACTAATAAAATTAACACTAATTAACTAATAAATAACTAATAAATAAACTAGAAAACTAATAAACTAATAATAAGTAAACTAATAACTAATAAACTAAACTAAAAACCTCAAAACTAATAACTAAACTAACTAATAATAACTAAACTAATAACTAAATAATATCCAATAAACTAAATACCTAAAAAATAATAAAAGTAATAATAACTAATAATTAAAACTAACTAATAAAACCTAATAATATAAACTAATAATAAACTAAAAAAACTAATAACTAAATAAAAACTAAAAACTAACTAAACTAATAAACTAATAACTAATAATAATTGATAATAATAAAAATAAACTAAAATAACTAACTGATAAACTAACTAATAATAATTAATAATAATAAACTAAATAACTAGACTAACAACTAATAAAACTAACTAAACTAACTAATAATAAAACTTAAAAAATGAATAAACTAATAAACCAATAAACTAAAACTTATAATAGTAATAACTAACTAATAACTAATAAAAACTAAACTAATAAATAACTAATAAAACTAAAAAATTAATAACTAAATTAATAATAAAATAAATAATAACTAATAATTAATAAACTAATAAACTAAAAGCTAAACTAATAACTAATAATAACTAATAATAACTAATAACTAATAATAATAACTAAATAATAAAACTAATAAAAAAACTAAATAAAAAACTAAAATAACTAATAATAAACCAAATAAAATAAAATAACTAAACTAACTAAAAACCAATTATTATAAAAACTAAATAAACTAATAAACTAATAAATAAACTAATTAATAAATAACTATTTTATAACAAACTAATAAAATTAATAAAACTAATAACTAAATAACTAATAAAACTAATAAACTAAAATTAACTAATAATTAAATAATAAACTAAACTAATAAACCTAATAAATTAATAATAAATAATAATAACTAATAATAATAATAAACTAATAAAAACAAATAAACTAATAAATAATAATAATAATAATAACTAATAAAACAAAACTAACTAAATAAACTAACTAAAAGTAACTAAAAACTAAAAACCTAATAATAAAAAGTAAATAACTTATAATTAAACTAAACTAAAAAAATAAACTAAACTAATAAACTAAATTATTAATAAACTAAACTAATAAATTAAAAATAAACTAACTAATAACTAATAATAACTAAACTAAATAACTAATTAATAATAAATAATAACTATTAAACTAATAACTAAACTAACTAATTAATAAAAAAAACTAAAAATGAATAATAAATAACTAAATAAACTAAAACTAACTAACTAATAATAACTAAACTTATAACTAAACTAATAACTAATAACTAACTAATAAACTAAACTAAAAATCTAATAATAATAACTAAAAGCTAATAACTAATAAAACTTAAAAAATAACTAACTAACTAATAATAAGTAATAAAAGTAAATAAACTAATAACTAATAATAATAATAACTAATAAGACTATCTAATAACTACTAAAAACTAAAAACTAACTAATAACTAAAACTAACTAAACCTAAATAATAACTGAACTAATAACTAACTAATAAAAACTAATAACTAATAACTAATAACTAAACTAATAACTAACTAATAATAACTAACTAACTAATAACTAATAAACCTAATAATAAATAAATAAATAAATAATAAAACTAATAAAAAGTAACTAATAAATAATAACTAAAAACTAAAACTAATAACCAACTAACTAATTAACTGACTAAACTAACAACAAAACTAAATAATAAACTAAAAAAATAAAACTAACTAACTAAACTAACTAAATAAAAAACTAACTAATAAACTAATAACTAAAAAAAAACTAAAACTAAAAACCTAATAATAAAAACTAAATAACTAAACTAAACTAATAAATTAAATAACTAACAAACTAAAATAATAAACTAAAAACTAACTAACTAATAACTAATAATAAATAACTAATAATAACTAAACTAAATAACTAACTAATAACAACTAATAACTAATAAACTAAAAACAAAATTAAATAACTAATAATAAAATAACTAAAAACTAATTATAAATAACTAACTAAACTAAAATAAACTAACTAATAATAACTAAACTAATAACTAATAACTACTAATAATATAAATTAAAAAACTAATAATAATAACTAAAAAGTAATAACTAATAAAACAAATAAAATAAAATAACTAACTAACTAACTAATAATAAATAATAAAAGTAAATAAACTTATAACTAATAATAATAATAACTAATAAACTAACTAATAAAAAATAAAAAACTGAAAACTAACTAAACCTAAATAATAACTAAACTAATAACTAAATAATAACTAACTAATAAAAACTAATAACTAATAACTAATTACTAAATAAATAAATTAAAAATAAATTAATAACTAACTAATAATAATAGGCTAACTAATAACTAATAAACCTAATAATAATAAACTAATAAATAAATAAATAATAACTAAAACTAAAAATAAATTAACTAAACAAAATAATTAACTAACTAATATCTAATAAAATAACTAACTAAACTAAAAAGTAATAATTAACTAATAAAACTAATAACCAATAAAAATTAACAAACTAAACTAACTAACTAAATAAATAACTAATAATAACTAAAACTAAATAACTAATTAATAATTATTAATAATAACTAAACTAAAAAACTAATAATAACTAAACTAATAACTAATAATAACCAATAAAACTAACTAATAAAACTAACAAAACTAATAACTAATAACTAACAAATAATAACTAATTAAAACTAATAACTAATAATAAATTAAACTAATAACTAAAAAAAACTAAAACTAATAATAAAACTAAATAACTAATAATAATAACTAATAACTAAACTAATAACTAATAAGTAACTAAAAACTAAACTAAATAACTAACTAAAACTAACTAAACTAATAACTAACTAATAAACTAATAAGAATAACTAACTAATAATATCAACTAAACTACTAACTAACTAATAACTAAACTAATAACTAACTAACTAATAACTAGCTAATTAATAACTAAAGCTAATAACTAAATAATAACTAAACTAAATAACTAGAAACTGAAAACTAATAAGTAATAAAAATAACTAAACAAAACTAATAAAATAATAACTAATTAATAATAATAATAAAACTAAAACTAACTAATAACTAATAAAAAATCTAATAAAAACTAATAAACTAAATAACTAACTAACTAATAATAATAATTACTAAACTAATAAACTAATAACTAATAATATGTAATAAAACTAAGTAACAAAATAATAAAAAAAC